>VWZK01015353.1:0-39527 GCA_013396935.1 Baryphthengus martii | reverse complement strand
TTTTATTGACACCGCTGGAGATAGAGGTATCAGCATTTCCAAACCAACTGAACATCTCTGAAGGCTGTGAAATGACTGAACATGGTAGGCATCCTTATGGATTTCTTCTAAACTAAACCAAGCTTTCTCACTTAGGCTGCAGACTGTGATAAAGAGGAACCAGAAAAGGCAGGGAAAAGACAGCATTATCTTTGACATGATCTGCTAAACAAGAAATATTATCTGCCTGCATTCTCCTTTATCCTCTCAACACACATAACCCTCATCCCAAAACAGCAACTGTGACATCCTGTAACTCAAAACTAATACTTTAAAGCAATTTCGTGTCATGTAAATTACAGTCTGCTACACAAATAATTTGCACTGAAATGTTTATCAGCTCTCTGACATAGCTGCTTCAATTTATAGCTTATAAACTGTTTTACTGGTTCCCTCACATCTGATAACATGGCTTGAGAGCAGGTGGTGAAAATGTTAGGCAATTGTGAGAGCCTCTGTTTGCGCGTGTGTGGTCTCTTGGTTTGCAAAGCCACTGACCACATACGAAGGGATTGTAAAAGTCTCAAAGTTAAATAATCAGCTTCCATTGTTGAGTACAGCTGGAGCCTTTCTGGACTGTAAACAGCTTTGTTGAAGGGTTAGAAGTTCAAAATTATCAAAACTTACGTTTAAAGACAAGATTTACTCAAAGTAAATAAAAAAAATATTTTTAAATTTTACTTATGTAAGTAGTGTGTTGGGTAACTGTCAAGTATTCCAGTATAAGGCTGATTTCTTAGTAAGAGTGGTTATTTTTGTCACATACTGCTATTGCACCATTCGAAATTTTGCAGCAAACCTTGCTGAAATATGTTGGTTATCCTGAGATAAAGTAGTAAGGGTTGTTTAATTTCATTTGCAAGGAGGGGTAAAATCTTTCTGCAGTTTTGTCATGAAAACATTCTCCAGGACATTCCTTTCATATTCTTCTTACTCAGTTGGAAATATCCACCTTTAGAGGCACCCTTGGCAAAACAGGAATAAAGTGTTGTGTTTAGTAATTTCTGATCAAGAAAGGATCAAAAAGTAAAATCCTGAAAATTATTACTCACAGGTATAAAGCCTTTTAGCCAGAGTAAAGGCTCTTTGTAGTGTGTAATGCTTTCAAATTTTACTGCCATTATTGCTAAAAACTTGTTTGCCGTGGAAGGTGTAAGTGCTTCAGGACTGTTTCTCACCAGTGGGTATAGTCCAGCTCAGAGTATTTTCCACTACTCTCCTGCATTTGGATTTGACAAGTGCCATTTGCTGTTATAAAGAAACAAAAATAACTTCAAATATTTGCCCTAGAGCCACAATAGGAATGCACATCTTGGATTTTAGCAGCCATTAAAATAACCTTTGTAGAACTGAAAGGAAAAAAGAGGTAATAGAGAGGCTATTCTACGAATGGTGCAGTCTTGCATTTCTCCTTCCATCACTATATTGCCTCTCTACACACCTGTATTTCATAGAATCATAGAATGTCTACACTTGAAAGTGACCTCTAAAGCTCACCTAGTACAAAACCCTGCAGTAAGCAGGGACATCTTTAACTAAATCAGGTTGCTCAAGGCCTCATCAAGCCTGACCTTGAACGTCTCCATGACCTCCCTGGGCAACCCATTCCAGTGTTCCATCACCCTCATAGTAAGGAACATCTTCCTAATGTCCAACCTAAACCTACCATTATCTAGTTTAGAACCATTGCCCCTCATGCTATTGCTACATGTCTTTGTATACAGTCCCTCTCCAGATTTCTTGTAGGCCCTCTTCAGGTACTGGAAGGCACAATAATGTCCCCCCCAAGCCTTCTCTTCTCCAGGCTGAAGAACCTCAACTCCCTCAGTCTGTTGTCACAGGAGAGGTCCTCCAGCCCTCAGATCATTTTTGTGGCCCTACTCTGAACTTTCTCTGTCAGGTCCATGTCCATTTATCCAGGTCCTCTTCAAATTTAGAGTGCAGTTACAACCTCCAGAAAAAGAATATGTGCTCTTGCCCAGGATTTTAAGTGTGGTGGGGTCTCTTCTGTCTACAATGCATATACTTGGAAGAGGAACCATAGAGTCATTTAGGTTAGAAAAGATTTTTAAGATCAAGTCCAACCATTAACTCTACTCTGCCAAGTCCACCACTAAGCCATGTCCTCAGGCATCACATCTATGTAGCTGTTAAACACATCCAGGGATGGACACTCAATCACCTCCCTGGGCAGTCTGTTCCAATGCCTGACAATCCTTTCAGTGAAAACAATTTTCCTAACGTCCAGTCTAAACCTCCCCTGGTGCAACTTGAGGCCATTCTCTCTTGTTCTGTCACTAGTTAGTTCTGAGAAGAGACCAGTGCCTACCTCTCTACAAATGTCCTTTTAGCAGTTGTAGAGAGTCATAAGGTCTCCCCTCAGCCTTTTGTTCTCCCTATTAAACAATCCCAGTTCCCTCAGCTGCTCCTCATAAGACCTGTTCCCTGGGGCCTTCACTAGCTTACTTGCTCTTCTCCAGACTCACTCTGGCACCTTGATATCTTTCTTGTAGTGAGGTGCCCAGAACAGAACACAGTACTTGAGATGTGACTTCACCAATGCCAAGTACAGAGGCACAATCACCTCCCTCTGGTCCTGCTTGCCACACTATTTCTAATACAATCCAAGATGCCATTGGCCTTCTTCAGCAACAGTTCTAGGTAGTTTATTTTATCAAAATGTTTCCAGTACATGTTTTCAGTACTATTGACTGAGTTGAGAAACAAGTAGCACATAAAAAGTGCATGAATCACCATCGTTTTGAAAGAAGCATGTATCAGAAAGGCAGTTAAGCCTGCAGTTAAGCATGGCCTTCACAGAGTTCGTTTGAGACCCAGTGAAGTACAATGAACCTGGAGATCATTGTACTCAAGTTCCTAATGTTGCTTTTTGCGTTTTCCTTTCTTGCAATTTTGGTTGCAAGTTGGCCTGAAAGTTCGTCAGCATGTGACAATAAGCATAACTCTTTGTTCCTGTTGATAATTTGTAAAATTCCAGGTAAGAAAGTCATGCTTGTTGCTCACACTTAAATATTTTGGAATTAATGCAAATATTGATTTTCGGCTGTTTGGCCATGAAATTATTTTTAACAGGCTAACTCTTTCTGCAGACTCTTTTTTTTTTTTTTTTTTTTTTTTCTTTTTTGTTACATGAATATCCCAGTATCAACTTGACATATTTTCCTGTTTTTCTGAGTTTACAAAAATGCATTTGTCAAAATAAAGAGAGAGGTTTTGAATAGACTACAATGGTGTACTTGACAAGAATTTTTTTCAGTTCATACTGTTCTGACACTTTTACCGTGAGCTTATATTAGAATTTTGGCTAGACATTTCAAAATACATTTTAGAAAAAAAAAAGCAGTTTTTCATTTTTACATTGTTACTGACAGAAAATTGTAAAATCACACGTCCAGAAATTAGTAAGTGGCAGAATTAAAGTAGTCTGTCAACTCCAGATTGTATCCCTTTGGGAATATTTTGAAAAGTTTTTAAGAAAACAGTCAATTTTTTATTGCAACACCTGATGAGATTTTCAGAGGTCCTCAGCACTTAGTTAACAAAATCCTTTTTTATTTCCACTTTCCATTAATTGCAAGATGGAAAGATTTTTTTCATTGAAGCTTTTCTAAAGAAATTTCAATCTGCAGTGAACACTAGAATGGGAAATTTCAGTTCAAATAGTTAGTTTATTGATGTCAGGATATGACAAAACAGAGGGTTATAACAGGAAGCGTTAGGCTATTTCCACTGCTTGTGCTACTATCGCAGCAGTAATTACATGTTCTTAAAGGATCAAATTCATTAATACAATTTAACATACCTGATATAATGGACTATGGTGGCTTTGCAACGCAGGTTGTAATTGTGGAGCCTACCCATGACAGTTCACACCGAGAATATGTCCCTATTTAGGAAAGTAGGTGAAAAAATAGACACAAATGTGGCCTAAACCAAGTCCCTTTCCTTCCCTGCTGTTTGTGTTTACTGAAGGCTCAGACACTTCCAGAAAACAAGGAAGGGAAAACAGCTTTTCAAAGATTTTATGTTAAACAAGGGTGTCTACCTAACGGTTTCTGTGCAATAAGACTGAAGGTGACACATGGAAAGACTGCCTCCAGCATGGTACCTTCCTCTGAACAGTCTCCAGAAGGTTCATATTTTTCTTGTCCTTCATGTCCTTCATCCTTCCTTAATATGGAACAGATTGTAGAGTTACTCACAATGGCATTATAGGTTTAAGTTTCCTAAGGAGAGGTTTCACAGAATCACAGAATCACAGAATGTTAGGGATTGGAAGGGAGCTCGAAAGATCATCTAGTCCAATCCCCCTGCCAGAGCAGGAACCTAAATGACATCACATAGGAAGGCGTCCAGGCGGGTCTTGAATGTCTCCAGAGAAGGAGACTCCACAACCTCTCTGGGCAGCCTGTTCCAGTGCTCCGTCACCCTTACTGTAAAGAAGTTTCTTCTGAAGTTTGAGCAGAACCTCCTGTGTTCCAGCTTGAACTGTGGGGCCCAGAACTGGACACAATATTCCAGATGCAGCCTCACCAAGGCATTGTAGAGGGGGAGGAGAACCTCTCTTGACCTACTAACCACACCCCTCCTAATGCACCCCAGGATGCCATTGGCCTTCCTGGCCACAAGGGCACAGTGCTGGCTCATGGTCATCCTGCTGTCCACCAGGACTCCCAGATCCCTTTCCCCTACACTACTCTCCAACAGGTCTGTCCCCAGCCTTTACTGGAACCTGGGGTTGTTCCTGCCCAGATGCAACACCCTACACTTGCCCTTGTTATATTTCATTCAGTTTTTCACTGCCCAGCTCTCCAGCCTGTCCAGGTCTCGCTGGATGGCAGCACAGCCTTCTGGCATGTCAGCCACTCCTCCCAGGTTTGTATCATCATCAGTTTCTTGGTGGAAAAAAACCAAACAAAACAAACAAACAACAAAAAACTCCACTTTCCTGCAGTAAAACAAAAAGGGAAAAAAAAAAGTCTGGTTTCCTTTTCTACCTAAGGACATCACTCATGGGATGAGTAGTAGGGTGTACTATGGTGTGTAGCCATAGTTTATAGCCAAGTTTGTCTTAAAAGCTGCATTGATATGTGTTACTCTCTGTGAAAAATGATGGCATGGAACTGGTTTCTATGGAGATTCCACCTTGCATCAGAAGATCCATATAAAAGTGTTGTATAGTATTCAGAAAATTACAGTGATCTGTAGGAGGAACAAGGGGTTTTTTTCTTTCCTTTTCTTTTTGAGACAGTTCTATCATCAACTTCAGAACCTCAGCTTGGGAAACAAAGCCTAGCCATAGTTTACATAACTATATAAATAATGCCAGCTGTAGAAGTATTCACACAACATTGACAGCAATGGATAAAAATATATAAAAACTGAATTGCTCAAACATTGCCTTTTAAGTACAGTAAATCAATGAGCAGAAGTTCTCTGAAATACCAACTGAGTTGAAATATGAATGTTTATATACGGCTCCCAAGCAGATGGGCTAAGGGCTGCTTGGCAATTTGCATGTAAAAACAAAAAGTTCCCAAATGGCCACCGTTCTGGATACTTCTACATTTAAGCTGCAAATTGGTGATATCATGATCCAGGTCTGTAGAACAGCTAACCTGCCGCTACTTCACATGAGTTTAGGGGAACTGCAAGACATTACCCATTCTGAAAATCAAGATCAAATGCCACGCATTCGTTGCCAAAAAATACATAGCTGCTCGATCCCTTTTGCATTTTTATTGTAGAATTGTCACAGATAATCAAGTTTGTTAAACTTCATTTTCTGTTCTATTAGTATTGAGAGAAATAGGAGAGCATTCCTTCTGAAACTTCAAGTGCTTGTATATTGACAGCAAGCAATGACTGAAGAACGTTTAGAATCTTGGTCATTCATGTACAGTTTCAAATTCGGTGTTATTATGAAATATTAGATGCATAAAGTTCTTTGTCATCGTCTGTCTTTTGCACAGTATCCTGCTCTATAAAGACTGGAAAGTGTAACACAGAAAAATTACAAGGAGGAACCTTCAGAAAATCAGATGGACCGTACCTCCTGCTAGCTGACAGTCTTGTCTGCTCTGCTGCTTCTGCATAGCCCAGGAACTGAGTTTGCCAGTACGACTGTACTTTTCTATAATGTCTGCTGAAATATTTTGGAGTCAATCAGCATGTTGAAAAGGAATTAGTCATCAACATACATTTAAGGAATGTACACATGATCAAACCTGTAAGAGCGAGAAGGTAAATATTACAAGAGGACAAACAAACACAAAGGATCAAGGCTGCAACTCCTCTTATTCCCCCACATCATTTAAGAGTGAACATCAACAAAATTATTGAATTTGCAAGAAAACGTACATTAAAATAAGTATCTCATGCCCAGTTGTGCAACTCATTCATTCAGCCTTACCAGTGTGTTCTATTCCTAACATATTGTTCTAACCAATGGCTAAAATTAAACTAAATTCTAATAGATCTTTCAACCTTTATATAAGCAATTTTTCAAAAAGCAGAGAAAATGGTGATTAGCATACTGAAAGATCTATTCTTTGACTAAGTATCTATCATTGCATAGTTTGCGACACGGGCTAAGTATTTGCCTCCTAATTTGGTGTCTTATTTACATAAAACAGCTTTTCTTAAATAATTACCCTTTACTGATATCGCTGTTAGTTACAAATGGGATGCAGCCATTCAATGCAGCATATCTCAGTGCAGGGGGAGTTTAAGTTTTACTTTCTATAGTCTTATGAAATAATACTTACATTATATTAGTGCTCTGCCCCATTCTCTGCCTTATCTCAGCCATGCATTCCTGGCCATCAGTCCATTTATCTACTCACCAGAAATGTGAGTGGAGCAGATCTTTTTTCCAATTAATAATAACTCTATTTCCAGGGTTTAGCAAGGGTTTTCTGTTTAGCATGTTAATGGATAGATTATGGAGTTCTTTTTAGTGATTGGTCATGCCAAAATACACATAGAGACAGAAGGAACAGCTCTCCTGTATTCGGCTACCAACCTAGTATACTTCATACCTGTATAAACTTCAATTTGTGGCTCTTTTCCATTTTTTTTTCATTTAGGGCTGTTTATAAAGCATGTAGTTCACAATTTTATTGTGAAAGGACGGTTTTGCTCACTTAGTCTCACCCTGCAGCTATTACAGGCTAGGGCACTTTTTTTCACATTTTATCAAAGTCCAGATCCACAACTTCTTCTTTACATAATGGGAGTTAAGCAACCTGAAAAAGTTGTGGAAATCCTGTAGAATTTATTGAAAATTAGTTTTGCCTAAAACATGAGGTGTTATTGACAGTAGATTTTATCTGCTACATTGAATTTGAACTTCAAGAACAGGACACCATACACAGGTGCAGAGACTAAAAAGTGTCCATTAGGGAATAATAATAAGATGCAAATCTATCCACAGTTCCATTTGGATTGCATGGAGAGTGACTGGAAGTTTTTATCACCAATCGTACAAGCAGAGAATTGGCAGATTCCATCTAACCTCAAAGAGAAGCTGCAAAAAAACCCAGAGTAGCAATTTCACCAAGTTATAGTAGGGTAATAATCAGATGTCTGGGAAAATAATTCCTCAGTTTTTTAATTAACTACACAGAAAAAAATGGATTGAAGTGTTTTGACTGGACAAAGTGTTTTATTTGCTCTGGAGACAAGCAAGATTTTAGCATAGGAGACACTCAATTTCTCACACTCTTGGAATCAAATTCATATGAAAAGTTAAAATGGAAAAAAAAAAATTAGAACAGCCCCTTACTGAAGTTTATATTAACAAAACAAACCAACCAATCAAATCTTAAATTTTCTTCATTTTTGAGATGGTCTTTTCTCCCAGCTTTTGCATTTTGAGACTCAGGAGTCTCCAGGAAACAAAATACTAAGTCAGCAATGAACACCAAGCAAGTATCATAAACAGTGGTTCAGCATAGGATAATATCTGCATAACAGCACAGGATAATAGAACTGCACAACAAGCTATGTTCTCCCTTTTTCAAAATTTAAAAAGCAAGAATTCTCATCTCACTGTAGGACTAACAAAGACTATGCACATTTTTGCAGGAGCTTGAGGTGCTTTCCATGAAAATGGAATGAAAAAAAAAGAGATTTTTTTCCACCAGAACAGTTGCTTAGCGCAGGAAATTTGGACAGAGCCAAGGTTCAAGTCCACCATCTCAACCAGGCAGAACAGGCTGGTTTCCCACATTGTAGATGAGTTTCCTGAACATTTATCTGGTAGCACATTTCGGTGTGACTTGAAATTCCATTTTTTTTATGTGAAAATTGGCATACATTTGGAAGTTTCATGTTTTGTAATTCCTTTAAGACAAAATTTCCCACCTGACAACATCTGATTAGTTCTAATGAATGTAAAAAATTTTCAGCCTTTTGACTGATGTCTGATTGGTTGTTCATTAGGTTTACTGTTCATGTCAAAGGATCCCATAGACTAGGTACAAAACTTGAATCTCATTGCTCCACTTGTTTCAACTGCATTTTAGTCAAATGAAAACATAGTTTTAGCCAGTATTAAAATTAGTATATCTTATTTGGCTTAAGGCTGTATATGAGCAAGTACTTTTATAACAAGTGGAAAAGTGCTATCTCACCAATCTGTTTTATACTGAAATATAAAACCAATTTTAATGCACTTGCTTTTCAGAACTGTGAAAATACTACAGAGTCATTAGGGATTTGAATTAAAAGGGTTTATGGAAAAGCCTTATCATTCAATTCATTAACTTCACAAAAGGGAGTTTATATCTTCTGTTTATATTCAAGGAAATGAATGTCAAAGATTGTCATGTGTGTGGTGCAAATAAGGAAGACCACCAGTAGAGAGCTTGCATTGTTGTGATGAGAGCATAAAAGTCAGTTGCTTCTGTTCCAGAGGTGATATTTTACTTAGACATCTTCTATGTTTGCAAAACAAGGAGGCAGAATGTCTTTTGTTACTGATTTGCAGACTGAGAGGATTTGGACATCAATTAAGTTTAAGCCTTTTGAAAGTCCTTCTGTAAACCTTCATGTTTTAATGATAGACCGAACAGTTCTTCATAAAAATAAAATTTAGATGAGAGACAGAGGAAATAAAGCAAATCCGGGGTATGGGTTATTGTGAGTATAATTGCACTACAGCCCTGGAGCATTTTGTTGCTTGTCATTAATTTTCTTAGACCGTAATTCTACTATGAAAACTTTGCCGTTGGGAATTATATCATGCTATTCTAAAGTCTAACCCTACAAGAGAGCAATTTTTGCGCATGTTTATAGGGCAAAAAAAAAAAGGTGATGAATCTGGCCATTTAGAGAGGTCAAAGGTGATAGACTTTTAAAGGAATTAATTTGAGGGATTTTGAGTTCTCCATTCTTCTTGACATCTTTGAGACAAGTTCCTTATTCTTTGAAATAACTGTTGAATTAATTAAAGCATAGCCAGGGATGAATATTAGGATTTTTCATATAATTTTATGGCTCAAATAACATTGAAAATGAAGAAAAACCCATTAAGTTCAATTATATACTTACTCTACACCGTCATTCAAATAACAGATAGAGAAAATAATCTTTCTGTAGAATATGTTTTAATCTCTGAACTCATGTTTAATGGCCAAATTGTCATGATTTACAAAGAAGTAGCAGATCCTGGCTTGTGTTTGTCTGAACACAAACTGTTCTCTAAAGTCCAAGAATGAGCAGTCATCCAAGATGTGTAAGCAATAGTTAATGAGAATATTTGAATTTCAACTCTTTACTGCATCAATCATCACACAAACAAAAGCACCAGTTCAGATTTTTTTCTGTGCTGTCAGAATACTCTCTACAGCCATACCTAATTCCACTATCACTATTGAGACTACCAGTAACTTTAATAACCAGCATGTTCTCCAAGTCTCTGTTAGTAATTACATAAGTAACATTGAGATCAGCCTGACTCTTTCATTATTTGTATTTCTTGCACCTTTGAGCAATGAGTGTAAGTTACTATGAAAATAAACAGTTTTATTCTAATATCATCAATGCAGTTGGTAAGGTGCAACATAATCTAGACCCAAACTCTTTACAATTTCCCTCTTTGCACTTGATACAATTCTTTATGTGGTTATGATACCCAAAGAAATCCATTACAATGCAGAGAATATTGTTAGATGAAACTATCTGAAAGAGATTATTCAATTCACAGATATTTTATTCTGCTCATATTTCCTAATGTAAATGGCTGAGTTGAACAAGGAAACACAAAATACGGAGGGAAGACCATGTGAAAATACATGCTAAAATGTTTGGCTTTGCAAAAGAGGAATGGGCTAGAATAAAAAACAAAGTATAATGGGATCCCAGGACAATGACTGTTGGTGCCTTGAGGATTGCTTTCATCTTCTAATTTTGTGTATATAAGCATAAAATGTAGTTTACTTGGTATTTCTGATGCAACTCAGAACAAAGTTGAAATTCGTATACTTTTACACTGTGATGAACACATAGCAATGTAATTCTGATAGGTAATTAGTAATATGTTCTGCTAAACTATCTGGCCTAAACAAAGACAGCTACATCAATAGATGTCCTGCTTCAGTAAACACAAGTATTTGTTTAAAAGATTTGTTTGACATCTTTATAGGTGGTGGATATTACTGAACAAAAACAAAAAGCTCAGGATGTCATGTTTATCAAACATATAGAAAACTCTTGATCTCCTTTTTGAGGTGTTTTGTAAATGTTCTTCAAAAAAGATAGCAGCAGAAAAATATTTTAACTGTATTTTCTTTATGGGAGAAAATTAATTTTGTTTTCCGTTGGGGGTAGAGTGCTCTCACTACTTGCTGTACACGAATCACATATAAAATCCTTCACCATTACTATGAAACAGACTTTTCCCTCAATTTCAATTCACATTCTCTGCTTAGAAAGTAAATAATACTTTACATCAATATGCATCTGATCCTAAAATTTTGGGAGAATCCTAGTTATACCTAGGTATAATCCTATTGTCAAGAGGGTTCTAGTGACTAAAGTGATTGGTAAGCAAAATGGTTATAAATGGTTCCCACTATAATATCAAATAAACACCACTGGCTTTCCATTCACTGTCAAGTACAGGCTTTTATAACCTTGAGAATTCATTTCTTAGAGCAGTGAATACATTAGTGTACACTGACACACTGTGAATTCCATTGAATTTAAACCCACCTAACTTTATGATACATTTCAACAACTGAGAAACGTTGTGCCTTTCTTATCATTGCGAGATATGCAAAACAAGAAATCAATATTACATAGATTAAAACAATATTTTTTCTGTTCATAAGGCTACCATACAGACTCTCCCTTAGAAAATTCTCCTTTTATGAAAAAAAACAAAGCCACTTAAATTTGCTCTGAAAAATAGCAGGCAAACAGAAGTGTTTGCATTACACATAAAATAGGTGGTAAACGGAAACTGATTTTCAGAATTTTGTAGGATTTTTGCTACTGATTAAACTAGTACTGGCCCTACAGTACTAGACAGCAAGCTAAACAGATAATCCTTTACCTTATTCAATAGTAACATGTTACCTGAGCTCTAACTACAGAGTGTGTTGTTATTGATGAGAGCATAAGTAGTAGAATATTCTACTGTGGAGTTGTCAAGATGTTTTGCAATGTTGAAAGTTAGGATAAAAAATTTAATTTGTAATCTAGGTTTAATATGGAAATAACTGAGAAAGAATTAGCAAAGAATGCTTGAATACACTAGTCACTCTGCATATTTTCCAATTTTCTCCTTTTCCACTCAGTGGTGCAGCTGAAAATGCTTAACTAAGTCTGAATTTGACTTTTAAATGTCAAATTAGTTCCATAGTTGGTTGTGCAGTGTATGGACAGTTCATGAGCTGGTTTCATAAAAAGCTTTAACATTAGTTCTTGGTTTCCAACCTGGCATTCTATGATTCTATGATTCTGTCATTTCCATCTTTTTAAAGTGGGTCAGGGGACTCGTACTGTGGAGCCATTTTTAGTTGCTATTTGTTATTACAACATCATGAATACTGCAGAGGAGTGGATTCAACTGGCATTCAAGTTCACAGAATACATTGTGGTCGCTTGAAACTCTTTCTTTCCTTCAAGGATTATTTTTATTTGATTACCAAAAGCCCACAAACCAAAACCATTTCAAAGGAACAGATCTTACTAATATGGAACGGCAAATTCACCCGTAAGAATTGAATAAAAACAGCCTCATGAGTCCAGAAGAACCTGAGAATAGTTCAGAATGAAAGTAATTTACAGGCTTCACACTGCAGTATTTTTCTTTCTTCTTTCAAAGGAAAGGAAAAAGGCAGCATAAAGAAGAACTACAGAGTTATTGTGTCTCTGAACACTTACGAAGTGCAGGGCAAGGCAATTACCTAGAAAAGCCCAGAAACGTCTAGAAATAAAGCATGACAGATCCCGGACACACCTAATATAATACAACTGCATTTTATGTGTTACTCATGAGTGAGCTGTGTCATGCTCAGTCACCTAGAGAAAATTAAATGGCTAGTACTTGGTGGAAAAAAAAGCATTAGAGACTGTCTTGCAGGCTCAGCAGTGGCTACAGAGAAGGCAAGGGCCTCTGGCTGATCAGTTTGAATCCAGACAACAAACTCCTGTTTTACCAGCAAGTAGAGATTGGTTTGCTACAAACACAAGGACCAGCATGCTATCAGCTGGGAAATTACCAGCTATTTGTGTGTTGAAAAGGTTTTGGAATGTTTTCAGAAAACTGTGAGTCCCGCCTTTCTACTCTAGCCTCAGGGAGACCAGTGGCACAGTATACCTTCTATGCATAAGTCATCCATGGAATAAGATCAGTCACATGTTTATGTATATAGGCTAAAATAAACATAAATGTCATGCTGAAAATTTTCATTTAAATTTAGATGAATATGATTATTATGATCATTATTTCAAAAAAAATCATACAAAAACAGTCACATTTGGAAAGTTGATTCTGATGTTTGTGCTTACACAGGGAAAAGTTTGCATATGCATTTCCTAAAACATCGGTTATAAATCATCATTACCTCTCATTGGGCAACATTCCTTATTCTTGTGAAACTTGTGAGAAGGACCATCATTTTTGTAGTTCTCCTTATAACAAACTTGTGTTTAGCCAGGTAGAGAATTTGAAGCACTCAAGTTCACAAATTTGAAATGTAATGAAAAGGACAAAATAAAAAGCAGAAGTTGCTAGTTAGAAGCTACCATCTATTGTGAATGTACTTTGATCTTAAATACTGATGTCTAAGATCTTCCTTTCATGTCTAATGTAGAAACTAAGTGTCCGAACTGAAAACCTAGGATCCATGGCAAAAAAGTAAAACAATTCTTGCTGAACAGGGTTTCCTGTGTTTAATGCCATGGGGGCAGGAGAGAAAATTAATGTTGTATTTGTTGAAATAATTATGAATAAAAAATGTATATCATTGTAGTCTGCCTGAAATGCAACTCTGGCTTGCATGTGCATTATTTTTGCAAGGCACTGTAGTCGGAGCCTTGTCGCTGGGAAATCTCCCAGCAGTTCATATGGCTACTGTTGTACTTTGCTTGGCTCAAAAGAAAGGAAAAAGCTGTGTGGAAAAAATTATGGGTCGTAACATGAATTGCCGTGCCTCTGCAAACTCATGAAGTGCACGGCCAGGCAATTACCTAGAAAGGCTGAGAAACATCTAGCAATAAACCATGGCAGTTACTCAACATACCCAATGTAGGAGCTGCATTGTTCGTGCAGACAAGCTGTGTAGTAGGTAACTGTCAGCTTGAGACAATAGGACTCTTAGTTTCATGCCCACGGTGGTGGTACAAAAGCCTCTGATTCCAGCTGCAGTGCCACAAAGAAGTCAAAAGAAAGAGGAGATGGCATTAACCATATTGAAAGCAGAGAGATCAGTCTGGTAGTAGTACAGTAGTCCACAACAGTGCCAGACATACCACAGGCAGAGTTTTAATGAGATTTTGTAGATGTTGTGTGCAATCTAGCCCCAGCTCGCATTGCCCATGTCATCTGGTTCTCAAGACTTTTTTAATGTATTTTCTCTGTGCTGTAAGGGTTCACACTGTTAAGACAGTACCTATGGCCTAGGCTTAGACTCTTGTCTGTCTTGCAGAGTTCCAGCTCAGCAGAATACCTCATTCAGTTTTTCTCTGAATAGACTGCTTCTAGTCTCCAGCCTAAATACTTGGTAATGAACAAGTATTTTCCATGACAATGGACATCTATTGCATAGGAATTAAATGTTCTATCAGGTAGATCTTTTTTTGTCCCGTTTGTCTTATAAGCACCGTATAATCAACAGTGTTGAAGGCCAAGGAAATACAACAGTTTTAGCACAGAGATGCTTTTCTGCCCCAAAGGCAGAAAAGGATTTCAGCTCAGTTTGTTTCTAATCTGATCTGAAGCCTACCTAATGCGACCAGTATGGTAACATCCTAGTCACCTATTTCAAAAGAATTTAGGTATAAAAATGAACTTACCGTGGAACAGGGTAGTTCACTGATGTTACATGTAAGGTTTCTCAGGCATTCCAGGTCTTTGTTTTAGTATATCTCAGAGTATATGTGTGACTTCTTTGTATGTGTAAGGTTTAACTATTTTCTGATCAGAACTCTTGTAACTAGCTGTCACAAAGTAGAAGGATCCTTATTATGAAACTGAAAGAGGGGAAAAGCACACGTACAAAACCATGTATGGGGAGGTAGACTTTTGAAACTGAAGTGTCAAAATGATTTTATTGCTATGGTCACATTTGTCTCAGACTTTAAGACCATGCTGTTGATAATTCCTATCCAGAGAAACTTCCTTACCTCATAGTCAGAATTAATTCCTTTTGTACCTCATGTTAATTTCATAAAAATCCTACTAAAATTACTTGTCAGCTAAATTTCATTAGTTTCAGTTTGAATGAGATATCAGAGCCAAGAGATGGTTTTATGTCTATATGGTGCCAGAGGTTTCAGGAGCCAGTTTGCTGTAACCTGTAACTACTGTTAAGCATTTTACATTAGTCTCACATAAAGGATAATTTTAGTGGGCATTTGTAAGCTGTATGGCCAGATATTACACACATATTTACTCACTTCTTATGCAGACAGGGTGCCTGCAACGCCACCATACCAAATTCAGGTCGTGAGGCAAGATTAAATTTCTATGTAAATGCAGGAGTAGATGGAGGAGTATAAGAGAGAGAGAATTTTCCCTCTATCCCTCTCAGAAGTAAACCTTTACTTAGAACACCACATACATTATATATAGTTCGAGTGGATGGTATCTGGTTTACATCCCTAGAAAGGTGATGGAGCAGCTCATTCTGGTTATCAGGAACAGTCAGCATGGATTTATTAAGGTGAAATCCTACTTGACTAATTTGATAGCCTTCTAAGAAGGCATGACCAAATGCGTAGATGAAGACTTCAGTAAAGATTTTGATACTGTCTCCTGTAACATCCTTGTAGAAAAACTCCAGGAACGTGGGATAGGTGATTGGACTGTGAGGTGGGTTAAAAACTGACTCAACAACAGAGTTCAGAGGGTTGTGATCAGCAGCACCAAGTCAGGTTAGAGGCATGCATCCAGTGGTGTTCCCCAGGGATCAGTACTGGGTCCAGTCTTGTTCAATGTCTTCATCAACATCCTGGATGAGGGAATAGAGTGTACCCTCAACAAGTTCACTGAGGATACAAAACTAGCAGGAGTGTCTGACACACCAGAAGGCTGTGCTGCTGTCCAATGAGATCTAGACAGGCTAGAGAGCTGGGCAGAGGTGAATCTCATGAAGTTCAATAAGGCCAAGTGTAGAGTCCTGCATCTGGGGAGGAATAAAATCAGGCACCAGTATCGATTAGGGGTTGTCCTGCTGGAAAGCAGCTCCATGGAGAAAGACTTTGGAGTCCTAGTGGATAGTAAGTTATCCCTGGGACAGCAATGTGCCCTTGTGGCCAAGAGGGCCAATGGGATCCTGGGTATATTAAGTGTATCAGGTACAGTCTCCCCCACAGCCAAAACAGATGCAGCACACAGGGTATGCTAAGCAGTTTGGTGCCTCGGCTGGAGCAGTTTCAGGCCTCGGCCACTCAGCTGCACCTCACGGTGCTTAACTGGCACCTTAGGGTCTGGACCCTTTAGCAAACAGACTCGAGGTGTGGGCTCTTCCATGTTTTGTCTGGGCTCATCCCTCAGCCTGTGAGAATAACCACAATGAACCTTCGACTAGGGTATAAATGGGGTCCTGCCTAAGAGCCAGGTAAGTTGGTTCTTCGCAGAGCAGCAGGCCTAGCAGTTGGACCCTCCTGTTGGACGTGCCATCCAAGGGTACTTCCACGGATTGAGGGAGTCTCCGTGGATTGAATAAGCCTCGCCCTCTGCTTTGGATGAGTGGTATCTTGAGCACTCTGATGTGGGAGGTTTCCGCTTTTATGAGTGAGATTTACCCATTTTGGTTTGTCATTCCTTAAAGTTAGGAATTCATTGTGTAGTAGTTAATTCCCGACAGACATCTGAACCTGTGTTTAGTTAAAAAGAGTACTGGCAACCCTGGTTGCAGTAAACCCCATTTTTGGATAGCAGCTGCTGTTTGTTTTGTGTGTACCTCTGTGACATTAAGAAAACTGTGTCCAGCAGGTCTAAGGAGGTTCTCCCTGGCGAGACTATAGCTGGAATATTGTATCAAGTTTTCGGTTCCCCAATTCAAGAGAGACAGGGATTTGCTGGAGAGAGTTCAAGAGAGAGCTATGAGGGTGATTAAGGGACTTCAACATTCCTCTTATGAGGAAAGACTTGGAGAACAGGGGCTATTTAGTCTGGAGAAGAGAAGGCTGAGAGGGGATCTTATTAATGTCTGTAAATATCTAAGGGGTGGGTGTCAAGTGGAAGGGGCCAGTCTCTTTTCTGTGGTGCCCAGTAACATGGCAAGAAATAACAGGTACAAGCTAGAACACGGGAGGTTTCACATCATATGAGGAGAAATTTCTTTACTGTGAGGGTGACAGAGCCCTAGAACAGGCTGCCCAGAGATGTTGTGGAGTCTCCTCCTCTGGAGATTTTCAAAACCCATCTGGATGTGTTCCTGTGTGGCTTGCCCTAGGTGATCCTGCTTTGGCAGTGGGATTGTACTAGATGATCTCTAGAGGTCCTTCTAACCCCTAACATTCTGTAATTCCATGATTCTATAATTTAGCACCTGTTGGAGATGTGTCTCATCCTTTATTGGATGAATTAGATGATTCCAGGAAAAGTGCGATTATCAACTGTCACTCTCTGGCAAAAAGTCAGACATTGCCCACAAGCACAAATCAATCTACTTCCCAAGAATATGTCAGTAGAAGAAGGGAGATTTTCTTTTCTATATTAGCACCATGTAACACCTGCTGGCTTGATCAGCTTTCTAAAAAGGGAAGTGCTTTAAAAAGGGAAGCAGCTAAATGTAGTTAAGAGCTGATGAACACAGTTTTACCAAATGCAGAAAGTAGTGTCAGCAAAAGCCTATATTGCTGATGGTCCTTCAGGTTGCAAGAAAACTACCTCAGTAAGATTATTTATAAGACATCATCCTGTATTAAAAGAGAAAGAAGAGGATTTCTTTAACTTTTCTTTTTCCTTGCATAAGTGTCTTTTGCTTCTACAGATAATCTGATTTAGGTGGTGTGTTTTCTTTAGTGTTTTTATTTTTTTGCTTTTACTGAATTGTAAAAGACTATGAATCATGCTACTCATGCATATCCAAACCCTCAAAAAAGAAAAATAAAATTTTCACAGCAAAAACTTTTACTGAGAACACCAACAAAAAACACTTTTTTTTTTTCTCTTCAAAACGTTTGCATGAAAACACAAAGCAGAGCCCACAAAGAGTTCAGCAGTACTAGAAAATCTCTTAGTCAAGCAAATCTCCTATCAGACTCAACAGGATGTTGTTATATGGTCTGCTGTGGGCTAAACTAAAAGGAATAATGTAGGGGAATCATAACCAAAGTGGATTTCCTGAGGACATCTTGCCTGATGTAGACAAAATTCGCCAGAGCTGTGCATGCAACAAAATACACGACGGCTGTGTTTCACCAGCTCTTGAAGCTTCTTGTCCTAGTTCAGGGTACCTGGATTTCCTAAAGCAATGGCCAAAAGAAGAGAGAAAGATGTCTAAGTTTAGAACCTGAAATAGCCAGTGTGCCGTACAGAGAATGAAACTTTCCATCCTTTCCGCTAAAGATGCTGCAGTGTTAGGTAGAATAAGATAATACAACTTGAAGGTGGAGCTAAAACAAACAGAATATCTCTGTCTTCATGTAGTGTAGGAGACATGGGTTTATGCCTTACTAAACTTACTAAAGCATGGTTTCTTTAAGCCAGGGACTGAGGATGCTGAGGGTGAATGCAGAAAGTCAACAAGAGAGATCACACAAAGCACACCAGTCCCTTGTGAAAGACAGTGTAGCACACAAACTATTCACTTCAAATTAGTCTTTGCAGAAATGAAAATGTCACGTAAGCTGAAGAGAAAGTTATAAAAGAAAAAACTATGCAAATTGATAGAAGATATCTGTGACTTGATATGACATAAAAATTATTTTTCTCCCTAAACTTTAAAAATTATAAGTGAAAGGAGAATCTAGTGACATTGATACAGATACTGACAGAGAACCTAATGTATTAGTATTCCCATTTTCCAAAAAGCCAGTGAGAACTTTGTTGAAAAATACAACCTGTTTATTGGTAGAAAGCCAGATCAGATATATGAAGTTCTTGGTTTACTAATGCTGATTACTGGAATGACGTCTGATTGCATATGAAGAACAAGAATTTGACATTACTATCTTTTGGTTTAAGGAGGGAACTTGAGAATACCATGAATTCTGCCTCACATGTACCCAGAACGTACAACAGAGATTTGCCACTCTTTACAACCAAAACTCCGAGCATCTTAGGTGGTTTTGGTATAAGGAAGCTCATACCTCAGAAAACTCAAGCATAACCAGACAAAAGTTAAAACTTCAATGCAATAGCATACGATTTGTGTAGGAATTTAAGTAAGGGGTAGGCTTTGTGTGTAGATAGTAGAAGCAAAATTTGTTTGTGGTTGACAGCAGCTGCTGAATTCTGCTATCACTAATCAATGGTTTCAACTTTATAGTAGGGTGTGTCATAATACTTATTTAGCTCTCCTCCTACTGGTGGAGGTTTATGACCCTTAATCATCATAGTATTTGAAAAGAGAAGCAGTTATTTCCCTCTTTGGGCTTGCTTTCTTCCAGGCATTTAGTAGAAAGGCTTAATTCATTTGTTGGTTCCTTACTTTTACATTGGCTAGCTTGTGTTGGTCATTTCCATGCATGCAGAAAACAGGTAGTGTGCTCTGCACTGTATGATATCACAAGAACATACAGTATACTTTCCAAGACAACAATCTGTATGAATTGTTTCCAAAATTCGAATATTTTTGAAACACAAAATTGTTTTCATAGGATTACTGAAATAAAAAGACAAAGCTGTGCCAAAAAGTATAAAACAGTACTTTACCATATAAAAGTAAAATCTTTCCTTTCTTTTTTTAATCCTAGACCCTTTCCCTCATCCTTGCCCAGCTCCTCTGGTCTCTTATTATGTACATTTCATCATGTTATAAAACCCCTCTGTAAGAGCAACACACAGTTAGCTATTGAAGTGTTCACTTTCATGATGATAGGAAACAGGACAGCCAGTGAAATCCATATTTTTTATCATCCTGCTGTTAAAAGTACCGAATGTCTTCATGACACCATTGTGTGATAAATATAAAACAGTCACAGGGCTCACTTCTTTAATTAAATTAAAAATTTATTTTCATCATTATTTTATTTCATAATAAAAACCAGTATGGAAAACTCTTAAACTATTTGAAACACTTCTGTACAAAAATTGACCTTTTGAGAGCAGATCTAGTCCTTCTCTGTAGTGTAACAGATTTAACTGATTGCCTTCAAACATGTTTAATAGGTATATAGAGTATGTCATACAATCTGAGGAAAAAAAAACAACAAACCATGACACTAAGATTTCTCTGAAAAAAAAAAGAAAATAAAGGAGTTTAAAATAATCTTCAAATGGAAATGTTCTTCTAACCTCTGATATTTTTCTCATAAATATTATAAACATCATTCTTTGAGGACAGAGCTCCATGTACCACAATCCTGGGAATGCGACGTAAAAAAAAGAACCTTGGCACAAAGCAATTGAAATAATCTCCACACAGAGATGAGTTTGAATAGCAAATAGTGAATAGGTTTGAAGAAAGGTGGGGTAAAAGGCCAAAAGAGAGCCAAGATATTTATGTAAACAAAAATTTTACTCAAGACTTTTCATTTTTCAGGGAAAATGTGTTTCATGAGGGAAAGTGTTGAATGGCTAAAGAAGGTATATATGCAAACAGTAGGTGAATACCACTGCTTGTTGCAGCAGTGAGAGGCATCTTTACAGTACACACAGACAGTTTCTCTGACTTCTTGATTCAAATTTTATCTTCTTCTCTTCACTATTTTTAACAAAATAGACCTAATTAAAACAAAAAAAAATACAACCCACATGCCTAAAAAGCTCAAATATCTTGTCAGAGAGCAACAGGACTGGGCTGCTCCATATGGGTAGTCAACCCCATTGCTGAGAGCAATAGAAAGGCAGGTAGGGTGGTAGCTTTACAGGTAAGGGCCCAGAAGAAGAAGAACAGAGCAAGTCTGATGCTGGCATCCTTGTCAGCCATAAGTCCAATGGTTCCTAGGCAAGTCCATGGTGACAAGGCAGATCTGAAGTCAAACTGTGAAGTCAGGTCTGGGCAGGGTCTCAGTCAGCACAGCGCATGGCCAAGCACTGCATAGCTGCTGCGCCATTCAATTACCAACTGCCTACCCTTATCTACAGCTCCCAAGCAGAGCAGATGTGCCTTACAGCAGTGTTTAAGACATCTATTTTTCAACCTTGCAACTAGTTCAGTAGCAAACATGTGAGCTGGACGGTCTTTTCAAAATGATCAAGAAGATGTGCTGAGAGTTTGTAACATTTCCCAAGATCGTTCTTTTGCAAGAATCTAGAGAAAGACATAATGATGATGTAATCAAGAGAAATTCATAAGAACGGTATTATATCTCAATTATTTTAAATTTCTTTCTTGAATAATAACATTATTGAATTGGTGAAATGTTGAAAACTGACTGTATATGCTACGTGCATGAAAGGAACAAGCAGGGTTATGATGCTTCAGTAGTTCTACTGCTGTGATGGGGGCTACCTGCATGAGCAACAAGTAGAAACTAGTCTGCAGTGTGTAACGCTCTACTTTTGAATATCATTTATTTAAGTCTTTTTTTTTTTCTTTGTGGTGTATATACAGTTCTATTCAGATAGTTTTATGTAGGCTAAACAATCTGCATTTGATAGAAACAGTAAAACTTCTGCTTGGCTTTGATCTAAAAGTTGAGTTCTTCTACCCCAGCACTTTGACAGCAAGAATATTTTGAGCACTTTGTATGTATGGATAAGTAACAAGCATATTGCCCTTCTCTCCCTCTCTGTAATGTAATGACCTTTCCACAGTGACACTTTGCTGGGAAAAATTCAAATAGCCAGTTCAACAAACTGGTGCAGTTGTGGGATGTGACTATTCTTTGTCAGACGCACTGCAAGAATAATCCTCAAACCAGCCAATAAGACTGGAAACAGACCTGGATTCATAAAACAAACAAAAAAAAATCCAAAGCTGAGACTGTAAACAGCTCCATGTTTTTTGTTTAGCTAATTTAATTACATGAACTTAAAACAGACCAAGTGTGTGCAAACAGCAACATTCTTCTATAACTTGGTGCATTTTAAATGCTGTGAGTGTTTTCTTGTGGGAGAGAGAAGAGAGACACACTGAGCTCTCTCTGAAAGCAATTAAACACTAATAACAGAGGGTGACATCATGCTGCATGACTTCTTCAATTAGAACACCAAGTCATTTCTGGCTTAATCATTCCCACTTGTTAATTTGTTCTCTAGAAGATTTAACAGACCTGCTTCTTACCCTATTTAAAACAGGATTTCTGACTCTGACACCTTTGAAACAGAATTCTGCTTGGATACAGCCTTCTGTTAAAATACAGTCTGGTATTTTTCCTACAGCAGAACAAGCTGTCAATAATCCAGGTGAAAAACATGTAAACTAAATAAATGAACATGAATTTATTTGTTATGTAGCAGGAGTATGGACTGAATCCTTCTCTTCCTAAGATTAAATAGAAATTTTGCCATTGACTGTGGTAGAAAGCAAATGTAGCCTAGTATATGCAAATTGTTATACATCTTCCCAAGTGCTAAACTCAGAGCTTGTGAGAGAATCATTATTTTATGTTTAATCATGTATTCAAAGTATCTGAGTGGCAGGAGGGATGGATAAGGAGAATTCGTTAAACTGCACATTTAAAAAGTATTATGAGTAGGGACAATCAGGGATATTCCTATTAATTACAAGGCAGTAAGTATGTGATTTGAATTTTGTTTTGTGTCAATATTTTTGTTTTTATACCTTTGATATTTGGTTCTATACTACCCTAAAAAGGATATACTTAAACTGTTTTCCACATTAAGCAAAATGAGACATTATATATATAAAAAAAACTAACATGAAGCCTCTTTTCATTCTTTACTCTTATTCATGAATATTGAGATGTTGCTGTAGCCTTCTGTTTCTCAGTCTTTGTGCTTTGTTGCAGCTACCTGTTTCAAAGTAAATACAGCAATGTGACTACTCTTTTCCTTGAAGTTAAAAGTACTGAATAACTTTAGAAAAATAAAAACTTGTTTCCATTCTCAAACCTGGTTTTACGCTTAGAAGTAATTTTCAACTGAAGTCAAGTCTCTCTGTGAATTCCAAAATTCCTTCTAGTATACAATGCACCTCTCTGATATTTATTACAGCTCTTTGTCTTGTATATTGTTTTGACTGATTTGACAGTGGTTTTCAAGGTATTTGCTTACAAGACTGTGAGAGCTATTGTTGGGGCTGTCAGGTGTATTGATTCTTGCCTTAGCTGAACATATCCTGAACAGTATAAACCCAAAGACAGCTCCATCCTGATCTAAGTAAGAAATTATAAATATGACAATATTTTACAAAACTATAAAAAGAGAGGAGAAAAGATACTTAAAAGAAAAAAAAAAAAGAAACTAAAAAAGAAAGGACGGTCTAAGTTAAAATATGGGTCGTTGAATAAAGAAAAAGTATCAGGAGCAAGACAAAAAAACCAAGATCTGTGATACTTCTGGAGGAAAGAAAATACATCATTGCATTGAAAAAGAATCTGGCAAACTTTAATACAGTTTTTCAAATATCCTTTTTTATGAAATTTAATAAGATCAATAACTTTTAAAGAAAATTAAGATAAATGTAGGTAAAGCACTGGAATTTGGAGACCTTATCTGAAGTAAAGTGTCTATATTTTTTTAAAATATCTTCAATTCTTTCAACTGTGAAATACTTCAGAATCTTAAGGTAATAAACCTTCCAAATACACATGCAAAATAGATAGTAGTATACCCATTTTACAAGTCAAGAAAGATAAGTGACTTGGCTCAGACCGCAAGAAAATGAGGTGTCAGAGCCACGTTAGAGATTTGCACTTTCAATTCTGCACTCAGACCATTAAATCGTATCTTTCTGTCCAGCCATGACTATTAACCAACTGTCTTCCAAATTAACAGGGAAACATGATCTTGCAGACCTTCTGTAGTATCCCTCTTCTTGCTTCTTTCTTTTCCACTGGAGTGCTCACAGACTTTATTTCCTAGTGAGAGCTGAAACACTGGGGTCTACTCTGAGTATGATGCTAATGTGGAAAAGACCCTGTGCAACAGAAGTGATCCAGAGCTCTCTGCAGTGCAGAAGGTTGTGCATCTGGTATCTGCACCTGGTGAAAAGCTATTCAAAAGAAAACAGCAGAGTCATTTTCCAACAGCTACATATATGCCTCCCCCAGAGAGCTCCAGTGTCAGGCTCAGGATGATCACAGGAACTCTGTCACTACTGTGTGTTGTTCCAATACAAAAAATTACTATACCAGTTTAGGTGGGTCTTCAATACTAAGTTGCTTGGGCTGTAAATCCGCTTTAAGACACATTTACTCCCAGTTAACAATGGGCAGAAATCTCCAGCAATCTTCTTCATTAAGCTTTATTGTCTTTCATTTTACAACAGAGTATAGGAATAGAAGTTTTAGCAGAAGAAGAAAACTAACACTTTTTGGTTCCTTCTCTAAGGCTTGTTGTATCTTACAAGGAATATTGTCAGTGGGTCACAGCAGAATGTTAATTGTTTGAAAGGATATACAGTCTCATTGCACAAAGATATATTGTATACCACAACGTGAAGATGATCGAAATCCTGACTTACAAAAGCTCAGAATATAAGGGAGAGAAGAAGGGAAGGAGGGGAAGAGGGAGGGAGGGAGAGAGAGAGAGAAGAGGAGAGAGAGATGTGTAGACAGAATGATGGACAGATAAACTGGTTATGATAACAAATTATATTACGGCCACTTTGTTTGAAAGACTGCCTTGTTGTGAACAGAGAGTTGCTCTGATGAGGCAGGAGACATCCTTGGGGAAGAGGGAGAGAATTTTACTGAAGAAAGGGGGCAAAATTATTAATACCTTTGATTGTTGGGCGGACTGAGGAGAAGTAGTTCATAGCATACCTCCAAGCCTTGAAATCCAGATTCTCTCCCACTCACCACAGCTGCTGCGGGGCTAAGAAGAAAGCCAGGCCCGGATATTTAATTCCTGATTGGCAGTGGGTAAGATAAATTGCATCTGGCTTTGCTGCCAAGGTGCAACTACAAGAAGTTTGCCAGTTATGCCAATTGGTTTCAGCCCCATTCTTCTCATTCTTCATTAAGTTACTAGACAATTGGTAAGATAGGGTGACTGGATTTGGAAAATATTTTGGAAAAGCCCAGTCTACACAGAGCCTAGCCTTAGGTAATCCCTGTATTTGAAGCGCAGGTGCTGCAACCATGTTTGATGCGACTGGGGGACACTGTTCAGCCAACTTCCTCGGGGATGCTATAGATTGTTCCTCAGTTTAGCAATGCACAGTGAAAGGATTGTGTCTGTATGCCTATTCACCTTGAGATTAACCTTGTTTTATCTGGTAAACGACAGAAGTTGGGAAGCTTGGCTGGTTTTAGTATCCTGAGAGGAGACTGGGGGACACTGCTTTCAGAGCCACACAGGAGCTGCTGTCAGTAGAAGTCTTTTTTTCCAAGTAGGGTGGGCTGAATGCTTACATAATTTTAAGAAAATTATGATCCCTGAATTTCATCTTACGGTCGCATCTCTATTTTGTTGCTTCTGCTTTTGCATCAGAGATGCTGTGTGAAAGCAAAGACCACAAAATGTGAAATCTTGGAGAGCCTTGTGGGTGTGTTGCTATTCCAAGACAATGATATCTTTATTTTACACAAAGTCCTACCTCGAGCACTGATGGAGAACAGTTTATAGAGGCGTAAGTATTGAATTGGTCTAAGGGTGGCAAAGAACCCAGAGAAAGTATAACGAAGTTTACTGTCTTGTTTATATAATTAAAATTCTGTTCTGGCATCAAACTATAGCTCCAGTTATGAAAAATCTCAGTCAGTGTTTGACATGGTTATGAATAGAAAAAGTCAAATTCAGCCCTAGCATAAACATTCAAATTCTCTGTAATCAAGAGGCATTGTTCCCACTCACACCATGGCTGAATTTGGTCTAATGATTTGCAGGGCATCAAAGTGGCTGTTACTGTAAATGCAATTAATATTGATAACAAATTATTGCTTTTCTTGTGCCAACACCTAGTGGAGCTACTTGGATGTGAAACTCCCTACAGTAGACATCATTGCATGATTTAGTAGGAGAACATCCCCCATATTGTATTTTAAAAGCCCAAGGCCACCTGGCAAGCTTCTGAGGTTTAGGACAGTTGCATTCTTGTATTTTTGAAGTAGGCTGTCTGTGACTGTTCATTCAGCTTCTGCCGAGGTTTTGGCTAACACATAGCCTATGCAAAAGCTTAGTGTATGCTGAGAGCAGCACCATTAGGTCCATGTGAGAGCCACAAAGAGGCAGGATGTGATGGCCAGGAGGGCTGCATAATGTCATGCAGCCACTTTCACCTGCAGCTTGCTGTCTCCTGCTGCCAGCATCGTTGCATATTGATTGTTGGTCAGTTTCTTCAGAATCCACTGACTTATAGAAACAGTATAGATCCAACTTCTAAGCTGAAAGGTATGAATGCATCAGCCTAAGCAAAAATGTTTTGAAGTGCATCCAACAGCAACTAGACTGCTGAGGCTTTTGTGACTCCCCGTGTGATACAGGAAACACCCAAACCCTGATGGGGGAGGAAGTGTAAGCACTCCCACTCTTACTCAGTTAGGTAACTAGTTTGTTCATAGACATATGAGTTACCATGTGCAAGCTATGAATTAGAGAACCTGTGAGTTGGAAATGTCATGAATGAAGTGATGAATTACTGAATTCATCTGTTAAACCAGCCTTTACAAAGGGAATTGTGCTTATTTGGTATAATTGTTTTCTTTCCTAATGGACTCACAGAATAAAGTTTAATTTACAATATCTTGTCCTGTAAATCTGAGAGATACAAATGAACCATGAGAGTTGTCATAGTTTTTCCTAATTGTTATTTCTAAGTAAATATTAGCTGAATGCTTTAGAATTCTGGAATCATAGAATGTCTAGAGTGGAAAGGGACTCATAAGGATCATTGAGTTCCAATATCTGCCTCTCAGGGGACTATGTAAATCTAAACCATACGACTAAGAGAGTTGTCCAGACTCTCCTGGAACTCTGGCAGTCTTGGTGCCATGACTGCTTCCTTGGGGAGCCTGTTCCAACCATCCTCTCAGTGAAGAACCTTTTCATATCCAGTCTGAACCTCTCATGGTGCATCTACGTTCTCTTTCCTCATGTCCTATCACTAGTCATCAGAGAGAAGAGATCAGCACTTCCCCCTCCACTGTCTCCCTTGAGGAAGTTGTAGACTAAAAGGACACCACTCTTCAGCCTTCTCTTCTCAAAGCTGAACAAACCAAGTGACCCCAGCCACTCCTCCGTAAGTCTTGCCCTCAAGGCTTTTCACTGTCTTAGTGACCCTCCTCTGGACACACTAGGAATTTGATGTCATTATTATACTGAGGCACCAAAAACTACACACAGTCCTTGAAGTGGGACCACATCTGTGCAGTGCAGAGTGAGACTATCACCTCCATCAACAGGTACCTATGTTGTGCTTGATGCATCCCAGGACATGGCTGGCCCTTTTGGCTGCCAGGGTAACCTTTTGACTCATATTCAACTTGCCATCAACCTAAATCCCCAGATCTCTTTTTGTGATGTCACTCTCCAACCTCTCATCCCCCAATTTGTACATATAATCAAGATTACCCCATCCCAGGTGGAGAAGCCTGGATTTGGTCTTGCTAAATTCCTTATGATACATGATTGCCCAGCTCTCTAGTCTATCCATATCTCTGTGTAAGGTCTCTCTCATTTCAAGGGAGCCCACAGTTTCTCCTGATTTAGTATCATCAACAAACATAACATACATTCAACTCCTGCATTCAGATCACTTATGAAAACATTAAAGTGTACTGGCCATAAAATTGAGTCCACTGGTACCTGGCCACCAGCCTGCTATAACCATGTTTACTATGACCATTTGAGCTCTACCCATTAGCCAATTGTTCACTCAACATGTTATGGTCTTGTCTAGTTGTGTGCTGATCATTTTATCTAGAAGGATGCTGTGAGAGGCGGTATCCAAAGCTTTCCTAAAATCCCCAACCACCATATCTACTGGTTTTCCTTGGTCAACCTGTTTGTTGACCTTGTCATGAGAGGAAATTAAGTTGGTTAAGGAGGACTTTGCTCTGTGTTGGCTATGACCAATGACTGCTTTGTCTTTCAAGTGTTTTTTGGTAACTCCCAGACTACTGGTAACTACCCAGATCTGGAAACCCCATAATTTTGCTAGGAACTGCAGTGAGGCTGATGAGCCTGTAATTATCAGGGTCTTCGTTTTTGCTCTTCTTAAAAATTGGGATAAATTTTGCCAGCTTCCAGTCAACAGGCACCTCTTCAGACTTCCAAGAAAATTGAAAAAAAAATTGATAGAACTCCTGAGATGACAATGACCAGCTTTTTCAGTACCCTGGGATTAAGCCCATTGGGCCCCATAGATCTATATACATCCAGCTGGAGAAGCAACTCTCAAACAAGTTTAGAGTTGGATAGGAGTTTATCAATCCTCCAGTCACAATCTTTCAACACAGGGCTCTGGAGGTGCCAGGGCCCATCATCACTGTTGAAGATAGAGGCAAAGAAGGCATCAAACATCTCTGATTTGTCTACATCCCTATTTGTGAGGTGACCAACCTCACCAAGTAACAGACCAACGTTGTCTTTGATCTTTGTTTTGCTGTTAACATATTTTAAAAATCCCTTTTTGTTGTCCATCACAGGCTGGACAGCTTGAACTCTAATCAGGCTCTGGCCACATGAATTTTCTCCCTACAGTGGCAAGCAACATCTCTGTAGTCCTCCTGCGTTGCCTGTCCTTGAGTACAATGCCCATATACTTTCATTTTCTACCTGAGTTCTAGAAGATCCCTGCTGGGCCAAGCTTGACTTCTGATGGTTTGGAATTGACTGATCTGATGCTCTGAAGAGATGCCTCTTAGAAAGCGACCAGCATTCATGGACTCTTTATTTCTTGTACAGTGCATTTTGTGTATCCTTTGGCAGTGCAGGAAGAACATTTTGAGTTGAGGTGGATCTTTGCATCCACTCTATATGCTTGTACAACATCTAGATCTGCAAGATGCAGTTGGAGTTTCCATTAACACAGCTTGCAATCTGTGTTCGGCACTTACACTGTGCTCTGAGAATTAAAAGGTGTTCATGTCAATGGTAATTTTCCTATTGGTTGCATCTGCATCCAAATGTGGCCAATCAGATCTGTCTGTCTGCTATATGACATTTCATGCAGGCTATTGTCAGCAGCAGTCCTGTCATGGTAGCCAGGATAAGACTCAGGAGCAGGCCTCCGTTTCTCCAGTCGCAGCTAAATTTGCCTGAGGTTGAACTTGGTCATGTCATTGAGAAGGTGAAATCAACCACAACAGGGTTTTGCTTCTCAGTGAACAGTATGAGAAGTTTGTCCTTCACCAGGCTATCATCTTCTCTGGACCTGGCTAATCTGATACTCTTGTGGAGTTTCTTGTCACAGCCTGGGACCACAGGCATATCTCTAACCTGAAGCTGAGGTTTTTCATCCCATTCAGATGACATTAAAGTCCCCTGAGTAAAAGAAATGTTGAACAGTTTCATGAGTACATCCAATAATACAATACCTAATAATTAATAACAGACTGATCTTCCCATGTTGGCCTTCAAATTGACTGGGCAATAAGCTCTCCTGTTTTTTTCAAAAAGAAAAAAAGAGTATTTTCTTGGGTTCAAGTCAGACTGCAGCATATGATTTATCTAAAATTTTTGCAAGAAGTCAGTGAAAAGAGAAGGATCCTAGCATCACTGTAAACACATTTTCCCAGGTGCCTTATGCTGGTATTTGTACAAATGGCCTTTCAGAGTAAGTGGACCCCCCTAATCTGCAGTGCAAAGCTCTCTCCATTGCATTTTCTATGTTACCATGAGCAGTAGGATGACAGCTTGATTACATTTATGATGTTTAAGGAGCCAGGACTTTTCTTCTGTTACCAGAAGAACAAGAAAAATCACTTGTTTTGAAAGAAGAGTGCCTGAAAGTTCTTTTTTTTTTTTTTTTTTTTTAATTTGAGACTTAGTCAATAGCTCTTCATTAACCTATTATTTTAGAGATTAGAGGAAATTATCTCAGACGAAAGGTATGTGTTTATGCATTACCATGAAAACACATGGTATTCCATGTTAGCACATGATTCAAGGACTGCAGTTAAAACTAAAAAGAATAAAGGTCACCAAGCCATGATTTCTCTTCACAAGTGTAGACTGATTGCAATGCATGACCTTGTACTACAACTAAGAAACAGCCTTTCTTCAGAGACACAGAAAATCCAAGGAGAGAGACGCACATAATGTGTGACTCAAGGAATGAACTTAAAAGATGTAATTCAAATAATGGTTGCAGTGTATTTTAAAACTAGAGTCTGCCCTCACTGCAGTTTCAGAGTTCCCACTGAAGTCTGTAGAGTGGCAGTAAATAATAGCAATGCTAGACTCGATCTTCAAGTCACTATTTCAAGAGGGATAAAAATCCTAACTAAATTCACAGTGAAACGGGTCTGTTCAGCAAGACTGTTTCTGGAAAATGAATAAAGCATGTAATTCTGTACTGATTTTAAATGGTTAATTGTATCAGCAGTACTTTTGAGTAGGTACTTTGCTTATCAATCTTACTAATCTTTCTTAGGAAAAAGAATCACTTCCTCTGGAGTGAAAAAAAAAAATCCCATCAGGAGAGGTAAGAATGTGTCTGTTACTAGCTCACTCCAGACAACCGTGTCTGTTTTGTTTAGTATTTGCTAGTTCTTGCCAAAATTTCTTCCTGACTGTGAAAAGAGAAGCAAGACTTGGAATGGTTGAAGGGAACTGTGGAAGTGATAATCTTTACGGACATTCTTAAATCTTTTCTACATCTGAAAAACCCCAACCCAGCAATGTCATCTGGTAATGTCCTTTTATTTAATATGTCATTCAGAATTTATCAGGAGACTCTACGTTTACGAAGGATGTGCTCTTTCCTAGCATACTAAAATTATAATTTTATATAAAAATACAGTTTATTTATAATATATTTCCTAGATACTTATTTTGGTGCTACCAGTAACATCCTTCCTCTCATTTCCACCGTTTATCTCACAAGTACTACTTCCTTCAGAACTCATAAATGAATGCTCATCAGTCCAGTATACATTTTACTAAGGGAAATAAATTAGTTTCTATTGCAATTATACTTCACAACCTGGAAGGAGGGCTTCATTTCAATAAAATTGCTAAAGCAACATGAAATTTTTGAATATCATGATAATTAACCTTGTTCTGCATAGTCAGGTGCAGGGAGGAGGAAAGAACATGGCAAAGGTACGACAGTTTTGCATGCAGGTAATTTTGATTTCTGCAGTCACTGAGTCGCAGCTGGCTGCTTGTTTAGCTAGGGATTTTAGTCCTATCATAGCAAATACAGACTTCAAGTCTCAATGAAAAAATGTAAAGCACTGCAAGAGAAAAAAGTGTTGAAAGTTTCCTAGAAATGGTTAACCAAAAGCAAAGAAAGCCAATTGTGTCTATCAACAGAATAAGCACATATTTTCCTGTGAATCTGAAGTCACTAATTATTGCAATTCTGGCTATTTCTGATGCTCTAATTTTAATTTCCACTGATTTTTATTTTTCAGTCTTGTTGTCTTATTTCCAAGCAAAAAGAAAAGGGACCAGAATCTTAATTATCTCCATGTGCAAATACATGCTTCTGTTTTATATTTCTGCTCTCTTTGCAAGCTAATAAATGCTGCTTAATATTTTCAAGATGATCTATTTTAGACATAATTAAGTATATTTTTAGAAGTTATTTCAGATTAAGCCTATAAACAGTCTCTGCCACACTATCTGTGCAAATTAAAGATGGCATCCCCACTTTTATCCCTCCCCCCTCCCCATTTCTTTGCCAGAATTTACCAGACCTGGCAAATGTGCAAATCATTCTTAATCTCTTCTGTGCAAAATCAAGCAGGTCACCGTCACTAGGTTATGAAAACTTGGCCAATAGGTGGTGATGAATATTTTGAGATTATTGTTGTCGTCAGCTAGAACAGTTACTTGCATAATTGGTATTCAAATAGAAAGTAAGAAAAAGAAGAAGTTTACATTTTTAAACAAAAGTGCTGTGAATGTAGAACCACAGAATGATGCATTCCTCTGGACAATCTATGTTTTTCTGTGCTATAAAAGACATGCATTGCTTTACAAAAATGTAGTTCCATTATTTCTGCTACACCGTGTGAGTAACAACAGGCTCTACAATAACACACTAAGAGCTGTGGTATTTCTGCTATTCTGGCTAGTTCCACCTAATTCATATCACATTGTTGGTGGTCCTAAATTATGTGAGTATGCAACAATATTTCTGACATGAGTACTTAAAATTCCTAATTTAAATGTTCATCTCCACGAACAGTTATGAATGGGACTCTTAAACTAATTCTTTTGGGCAGGTATATCTTGGTTACCTGAGTGGTAATAGAAGGTAATACACATGAGTGGGGATAGTATAAAACCGAAGTAGATGTTGCATGGCTTTGTACTCATCCATTCATTTCAATTCCATAGAACTGTGCCTATTTTGTAAATATTTAGTCCTTATTCTTCAGATTCAAATCTATATGTAAAGACAGGCTACAAAAGAGGATCCAATATAGGAATATTGCCTGGGGTAAGCAAGGTCGATATGCCGCCTGATCACGAGCCAAAGCTCACAGTTGTATTGTAGAGTAGCAACTTGCAAGAGGTGACAAGATCTTCTATAGCTACTTTAGCAGTACAAAAACAAAGAAGGAAAAAACCCTGGGCAAAACCCCATGAATCTTCCTTTGGGCAGGCTGGAGTGGATGACTTTCAGAGGTCCCTTCCAATCTGAATGGTTCTGTGACTCTGTGAATGTGCAGACGAAGCAGCAATAACTTCCATCAAAACTATGCTAAGGCAGAGGGCAACTTTACAGCAAAATGTTTTTCATTCCAAACTGGTTTTGTCAGCAGTTCTTCAAAAAGTACTTATGTTTTAAGCTGCCTTTTTAACCAAACTAAATTTTTTGCTTTTACATACTCCATTCTGTGTGAATTTCACAGTAACTTTTGAACAGTGAAACACATTCTTAAAAGCATTCCCAAAACTGTTTCTAATTTGCACACGCAGCAAATAACTTGAACATGAGTGTTACAACCTCACTTAACTTTAAACATGTGAATAGTCAACAAAACGACTTAGAAACTGAAAGTTAAAACCATATTCAGGCGTTAAGTTAGGATTACAGCTCTGGAAGGCAAAAGGAAACAGTATTGTTTCCTTTTGAACCTGAGGAATAGCAGTCTTTACTGTAAGGAAAATGCTTACAGTATTTTCCTTACCCCTTGGAGCTGGGTAGTCACGCACTGAAAACCTTGAAACTGTTCAGAGGAATTTCTGCAAGGTTTTCCAAATAAGATACAGTTCTTAACTATCAAAAATTATGAGCTTTTCAAGCTAGAGAGAAATTTTGAACATGAAAATGGACTAGACATCTTGTTGGATGTACTAAACAAAAGAAAAACTCAAATGTAAAATTTGCGTTACTAATAGGATAATGTTAAATAGATGTTTATAGAGTCTTAAGTGAAAAACAACCCGTTACCCAGGAAACTAGATGAAGACTTTAAAAAGGCAGGAAATAAGGGTATTGCTTTTCAGTGTATCCTTAAATCTGAACAAATCAGATTAAGTCTATGACCAACCTTATCTAGAATCATATTGCTCACATTCTTATTGTGATACAGAAACTAATTCATACAGAGGGCTGAAGTAAGAAATTAGGTTTTGGAGGACATGGCTTATCAAAATTCCCAACTCAGCCTTCCCCTAGAGAACAGAGATCTGTATAATTGTATGACAGACTATAAAATAACGTAAAGACATCACAGCTAAAGCAAAATCAACAGTACTATAAACAGCTAATCCCAGCTCATCCCAAATTGCTGTCATGTCAGTAGAGTTATGATAGAGATTTAGCAGTCTTCTGATCATATGAATTTCCTGAACATTTCTGAGCAGGCAATAAGTTGGTTTCAGGATCCATCTCATCAGGTGAGAGAGCTATAGGTTTTCCCAGCCTCAATGAGATACCAGTAAGACAGAGGAATTCCTGAGGGGGTTGAAGACTGAGATTGGGAATCCAGTTTTGGTATCACTGGATGCAAGGTCAAAGCAGAACTCTTCAGGACTCTGAGAGATCATTGTTTACTCAGAGCTGTAATGGGGATGGATGTGGTCTCTGTATCTCTTCCCTCTTCAGTGCCCAGACTCTGGTGAAGGTTAGACACCACACTGTAGGAGGGAATCTAGGGTTTCTTCTTGGATCTTTACATCCATTTCTTTTACTTATATGCATATGTATAATTGCTTTACTTGAATTTAATGTATTACTTTTACACAGATAAAGCAAAAAAATAGAAAGGACAAGAAAAGAGATAATTTCATTTCATAGAACATCCACTTCGCAAAAGCCATCTGGTACATATCTATGTCATTAATTGCCTTCACAGCTGAAGACTTCAGAGGTGAGCTGTGTGGGAGCTGGGAATAAGGTTATTTCAAAATTTGTTTTCATTTTAACTCAGATCAAAATGTTGTATTTAGAACTTTCTTACAAAAACAGAATTTCAATAAATAATTTCAGTCTTCTAGTATTACTTTAAGAGGGTAACAAAATATTCCTTCTTAGCTTTGATTTTTTATTTCAATCTTCTTGTTGGTTGATAAGGTCTTTTTCAAATGGGCTTTCCAGTTTCTGTTAAAAAACCCCAAAATATTACCTTCAAACTTTGGAAATATTTTGCGCTACTTTTTTCTCTTCTGTTTTAATGGGCTGCTTTCCAAATCACCTCATTTCCATGCTTCATTGCAGATTGAACACCACTTCGTTTAACCAGAAAATTTTGCAAGATCTGCCTACAAGGAATCAGCTGTCCAGAAGATATTATCAAGTACTCTTTACAAGAGAAAGAGTAATTCTAGAGAGAGTTCTGCTGACTGCCTCTCATCATTAGTGGCTGCCATCACCACAATCTCACATGTATATGCTGTGGATATTCCATCTAATCCATGCTCCTGTCTGCCCAATCACACCTTCCTCAGGCACAAGTGACTCTATCCTGTAGCTTTTAGGCATTTCTTTGAAACTGGGCATACAACTACTTGTAAAATTCATCTTGTTACGTGATATTGCACAGAGGCTACAGTACATGCACAGATTGCCTTTGTCTTCTGATTCTTAGTAGAAAAAAACAGTATTGTTTGTTTTGATTTGCTTTAGTACCATTTTGTTTCAAACACGTCAAACTAGTAACAACTATCATTTACATAGTCTTGTAAAAAATGTATGTATTTCGTATAGAGTTTAAGTTTTTACAAGAAAAAAATCATCTTCAGAGGAAGCATAAGAAGTTTCCAAGTTACAGTTTTACTGGAAGTAAGAGTGTGCAAAATTGCAGCATAAGATACTCCATGTTTTCAGTTTTCAGGAAGCCAATAGGTAACCTTTTTATTAGAGCTGCAAAATGTAAATGTTTTATGTGATGTGTTGTTGTGATATGGTAATTTTATGCTTTCTGTTTTACAGATCTGGAACAAAAAAAAAAAATTATAGTTTGTTCCTGTTGTATCTAAGAACTACTTGCAGAGCTTCTAGAAGCATATTCCATATGTGTTTGTGATGCATACCAGAAACAGTAAACGAATGTCATTTACGGTGGGTCTGTTGTTATCTACAGCTACAGAGAGCACAGAATAAAGCCACTCTTTGGAAAGTTTGAGAAGGATAATTATTTTTAAAGTTCTGTTTTAGCTAAAAGGGGAGGGGGGAAGAAATAGACTACCCTATGAGGGGTTTTAAAGGAGTGGCTGGGATGAAAACGTAGGTTTTAATTCAGAAAAGCTCTGAAGAGTAGTAGCATGTACAGTAGTTGTTGCTGATACTGTAGTGTGTATATACAAATGTGCACTAATACACAGGCCTGGATTTTCAAAAAAGTTTAGTGTTCAAGTTTACAACCACATTTTTTTACGGCATCTGACCACAGCTGTCGGCACCACATACTTGAAAATCTGTCCCCATGGCACACAGGCCATGTTTGTAATTATGTGTGATGTACAGACAAATAGATAGTGGGACATTTGATTGTAATTAAGCAGATCACATTCATTTTTAGCAAAGGTTAAGGAAAAGCTGCTAAGAAAATCCAGCTGATTCCCAGTGCATGTCTGTAACGGTGTTCATGGCAAACGTGGGTGGGAAGTACCGAACTGTTTATATATACTGGCCAAGAGACAACAACATCAGAAATGCCAGCTGCTGGAAACCAGATGAGAAGGTACAACCAGCCTAGTGAAACAAAGGGGAGTGTCTCTGAAGGAAGGCATTATAAGAAAAAGCTACAGGTCGAAGTCATATCATACATAATATTTGGAGACTTTTTGTCGAAGACCATTTGACAAACTACCCTCGAGTGTGATTTATCAAAAATTGTAGTGATTATCAAAATAACTACAATACAACTTGGTACAAAAATAGAAGAAATAAAGGGGGGAATAGTTACCCATTATTTTAAAATACATTCATAATCTTTTAAGTTAGAAAGGCTGGAGGAGTTCTTTCCGGGACTAATACATTTCACAGTGTTTACAAGTTGTTAACTTTTCATCATATACTCCTTCCAAGAAAAAGAGAGGGGGCAGAAAGTCTCATTGAAACTGTGTATTTCTTCACAAAAAAAGCAAATGACAAAACTGTTCTCATATTTCTCATAAAACCAGCTCCTATTAGGTTTCTTTGAATATTTGTTCCCTGGCTAGATAGGCATGAAGAAAGGAAGTGAACCAACGCTCTTTTTTTGATAGCATACCCATGCCGATGAGACTTAGACATCATTCAGCCACAGGTCCCCATCAAAGGTAGTTCTTTGGAAGGATGACTTATAGGCAGGGACAAAGAATTAGGGTTGGGTAGGAATTTACTCTGTAATAAAATTTTACATACTTGATTGATTGGTACCTTATTAATATGCTTTGGAAACCTCGGTCATCTTTCTGAGAAAAGCAGAGTGCAGTAGTGACACATTGATATTTAGATTCTGACACTGAGAAAAGTTCAATTCTCTACAAAACAAAAGAGACAAAATAAAATCCATCTCCAGACCATTAGACTGCAGCCATAATTGAATACTATGAAGAAGGAGGGTTTGTTTCTTATTTCTTTTTTTTTCCTGTCTGTTCTTCCTTTTTCCTTTCCTTTGCTTTTGTTTTTCCTTCCTTTCCTTTTCCCTTCCTTTCCTTTTTCCTTTCCTTTCCTTTTTCCTTTCCTTTTTCCTTTCTTTTTTCCTTTCCTACACTTTCCTGCACTTTCCAGCACTTTCCTGCACTTACTTTCCTTTCCTGCACATTCCTTTCCTGCACTTTCCTGCACTGTCTTGCACTTTCCTGCATTTTTCTTTCCTTTCCCTCCTCTCCCCTTCCCTATGCAATATTGTAATTTTTTCCAGTAGCAGCTTGACCTTCACATAAGTTAGAGCTAGTATGAAAAAGGACAATTTTGTCTGTTTTTTTTTCTTCTTTTGACTGGTGCCATCAGCTGGTGTCAGATTATGAAATTGTTGTGGGTTTGACTGGATACAGGATGACAAGTTAACTGGGTTAAGATGAGGAAGGAGAAGTTGTCTCTTTTTTTTTGAAGTATATACCATTTGACTTCAGTTCGACATCGACATTTTTTTTCCCTGTGCAGGACACAAAAATCTGTCGCATATGGAGGTAGATCACAACAAAAATAGCCATAGTTGCAGAGTAATAGACATAAAAAAGACAGAAGGCACGGGCACATAATTGCTATGCATATGCAGCATTATCCCGTAAAGTACTTCCATTAATAAGTGACAATTAATTTTAGCTGGTAGATCTTCCTCTTGTCTCCTGCAAGTACTGTTCCATACCCAAGCAGATTGCACTATTAGGAACTTCTTTTCTCTTTCTCTCCTCTGCTTTATCTTATCTTTGTCACTATTTTCATTCCACTCACTTGCCCCAAAATTCTATTTCTTCCTCAATGCCTACCCTCTCAAAATGCTTGCAGTATCTTGATGACCCCTTGGTGTCATCTCCATTGACATTTCAGAGGTAGTTCATGGAAGACAGCAGCGGCGTTCAACAATACACTCTTGGACTTGGCACCCAGAAATCCACTGTTACTCTTCTTGTAAAATCAAGCACTTATTTTTTTCTCAAGATACAAGTATTCGACTTTTCACATATTTACCTAACTTACTGTTCTAGAAACTTGTGTATGCCATTGAAAATTAACAGATTAAATTCTGCTGTCCTGCTACCAAAACCACCGATTAGTAATGATTCTAGATCCCTCAGTGAGAGGGTATAAGTAGATGTAGTGAAATTCAAAATCTAGTGCGAAAATGAGTTCTGCTCCAATCTCTTCAGATCAAACCTCTGATCCTTAAAGATTTCCAGGAAACCTGGTGTGTCCTTAATCTAAGATGAATTTTGAACTGGTATATTCTGAACAGGTAAATGTGAATCTACATGTAACTGCAGAGTGATCCATGCAAAAGAAGTAGGAATTTCAACCAACCTGGGGTATTTTCACCTGTGCTATTCTCCATTAGATCCTTTGCTCAGAAGAGAAAATGTGGGGTAATGATTGCTGATAGCAAGAAGGTGCACATATTTGTTTAGTAGAAGACTGGCTTTTTTGAGCATACCAGATCTTGGAGAGCTCTGTTCTTCAGAAGTGTAGGCTGAAAAATTGCCAGTGTGTACAGTGAGTTTTTTGAACTGTCCTGCTTTGATGTATTTGCCAAACTTCCATTTTAGTATTCAGTATATCTCTATTGTCATCACTAACCTTATCATTAAGTGTTCCAGAGGAGCCAAAGTGTTGAGTGTTAGGTCTTCAGAAATAAATGAAATAAACAATGTTTGACTGATGTGTTATTAAGCCAGAACTTTCAAAACTGAAAATTAAAAATATCGTATAGAAACAATAAACATTGATGCATTATTATACATTAAAACTGAGAGTGTTGGTCCATCACAATGGATAAACACTACTATTTAGTTATGAACTGGTAGTGGAGTGGCAAGAAACCGCCAGCAGCAAAACCATTCCAGGTGTGATTTGTTGGGCAAATTTAGATGTATGTGATCAGCAGGCTTTTGGAATAGTTGTAAAGAGCTCAGTTTCATGTTTGGTAAGGAGGTTTTACCCTATGACTGAAAAAAGAAAAACAAAAAAATAAATTGTTTTTCAGCCATACTGAGAAAAATAGGATGCCCGAAAATTAAACCAGGAAAGAAGTCTGTGGGTATTGGAAAAGCAGTTGGGTTGAAGCTGTAGAGGGAGAAAGAGCCCTGCAGTTTGCCCTCTCTGGCATTCTGACTTACTTATAAATATCTGATCTACAGTACACTAAACCCTCACTTGGTTTCAGTCTGTGCCTGAAACATGGCAAACACAAAAGGGTATGCAACAATCCTTTCTGTAAATATAAATAAATAAATAGGCAGGAAAAAAAAAAAAAAGATGAAAGTTCCAGTTTACTCTGAAATA
>VWZK01015350.1:0-20075 GCA_013396935.1 Baryphthengus martii | reverse complement strand
TAGAGTGTGGCAGGGAAGGGGAGGGATTATCAGGTGTTCGTGTGCCCCCCCCGCCCCCAGTTTGGTAACTCTTAAACCACAACATTTATATACATACAGCTCTCCCCTTTGATACACGTGCTTTTCAGAAGAACTGGGGCCTGGGAAGCAAAGGCAGTAGGCATATCTTTTAGGCAAAGCTAGAAAAGCTAAAAACTAAATGTTTCATCAGAGGAGTAAGTGACTGAAATTGGAGTTTGGAGAAAATATTGCTTATCTTTGCTATGGAAGTAATAAGAGCCTACAAGATGTATATTTGTGCGCGTCACAAAATTACTGTGTTCAGTTGATGCTCTGTGGAGAAAGGGAAAGTAAGACACAGGCTGAAGGAAGGATGAGATGTCTGTGCTGTGCTTGCACTCTTAATTTTCAGTGTCTGGCAATAATGGTATTCATCAAATCACAGATGAGAAAATAAGATTTTACCAAAATCTTTGTGGTGTATTTCATAAATGATAGACCTTGGTATAAAAATGCCATAACATGAGATAGTAGACAATTTTTAATTTCAATGTTATTAATTTAATTGAAATAAAAATTCAATTAAATTAATTTTAATAGTTGGACTTGATGATCTAGAAGGTCTTTTCCAGAGTAGATGATTCTGTGCATTTGTAACTGTTTCCCAAACCAGTGTAAAATGTAAGCTTCCTTCTAGAAAACAAAAGCAATAATTACTTTGAATAAGACTTGTTTCTGTGATACGTTGCCCAAAAGGCAAGAATTTGCATAGCTATAGTGCTGGATTTGGCCTGAACCTTCAGTAATAGGAAGTTAGCCAACTACACCATGGTGCAAAGCAAATTACTTTCACAAGGCTCGTAATATGTCATTCATTAAGACGACTCTCTTGGCGTCCAGTGTGAGTGTCCGCTTGCTCTACCGTAGAGCCTGAGGGAATATGAAAGATGCCAAGCCACTAAAGGAGCTGAGCAAGAGAAACCACTGTGGTCACAGGGCTAATGCCAACACCAAGGGCATGTACCAACCAAACTGCAGATGTTAACTCTGGCTATGCGGCTCAGTATGTGGGCCTTTCAGATTAAATGAGCTGAAAAATTACAAAAGTTTTGTCTGCTAGCTCATACAACTAACTATAACTGACTATTCCTCAGTATAGTCTTTAAAAATTTTTTTCACCTTAATTTCTTCTCCTAAATTTCCTTTAAGCAATCTGAATTTTCGACGGCTAATGTGAATTTTGGAAATGTTGTGTTAGGAATAATCTGTATAAGCAGTATCCTTGCACACTGATAGCTGAAAATATACAGAAATAGTAAGCAATGCAAATGAACAAAATTCTTTTCTGTGTCTTCATATGTGAAATGATTCAGATCCACTGAAAATGATCTGCTGTATTGAATCTAAAACAACTAAAAAAGCTGAACGCTAAAGAGATTAGCATTCAAATACCTGAATTGCTATCTAGAAAATGACCAATCTGTATTTTTCACTTTCATGCTATTGCTTGAGGCCAATGCAAAACAGGAATATTTCTTCTAAATGCAATGGATAGCATCAAAGAAAAGGCTGATTGATAAAAATGAAATTCTTCATCTCTGGAGTTTGACTAAACAGTTTTTTAAAATCCTCAAATCAATTGAACATTTTTTAACTAGTCATATAAATTTAGAAATTTAGACTTCCTTAATCTAGGTAAGGAAAAAGAAGGGAAAGGATAAGCTGTATTTTGTTTATGCAGTGTAACTCAAGCTCATCAGCTTTATTTGTTAGGATGCACTACAAAGTGCTGATCCTGTTTAACTGGATGAACATACCTACATGTCTATCATCAACCTTCTCTTAGGTGAATTCAGAATCTGATCTCTGTATCTCTGTTTCTATATATGACCTAAAACCTGATTACATCAAAGTGAACACAGAAATGTTGTGGACTTGCCTTTAAACTGATGACAGCTTAGAAAGAAGTTATTCCATATTATAGCATTTGATAGTATATATCAGAGCAGAAGTAGGGATAAGCTAGTGATTAGACCTGAGGATTACACCAAACACACTCACTAATAAGCTATATCTTCAGGATGACCTCATAGTGTCCCTGATTTACAATGTAGTTGAAACCTAGAAAAAGAGTCTTCAAGGCTGAACACTGAGCTGGTTTTGAAGTTAGACTAAAATTATTTCCATAGAACACCTTTGAGCAACTTTTCACCTGTTAAGTATTTTCCCCATTTCACATTGCATTAGGCAAGCTGTCATCTCAGCTCTTCTATCTCCTCTCCTTCCACCTGCCCACCTGTACAAATCTTTTGGGCCTAAGAGTCTTTCCCTGCAACTTAGTACCCATAGGCACAGGCTGAAACCTGTCAGTGGTTCTCTTCATGAGCCTGTGTGCTCTGCTCTGCCATTCTTCTCTGCTTGCTGCAAAGTATTACACTGAGAGAGATACAAACTGCTGGCAGCATAACTGCAACCAGCCTTGCCAACTCCCAGAGTTTTATTATGAATGTTGCAATATGTGTTCTTAATTAAAGTTTGAAATGATTCTATAATTCCTGACTTTAAGTGTCCTACTTTCCCTTCATTCAAAACATCAGTTGTTTTCTAGTTCTGTTAATGAAGAATGTTAAGATATTTTCCTTGTTTGCAGCTTCATGAATAATAGCACGGGTCCACATACCATAGAGATGGCCACCAGCGACCTTTGCTTTCAGATTCAGTGTGACCAGAATTAACTGCAGATACCCACAGAAGAGCAATTATCCACCTTATCACATGAAACCTGGTAAGAGGCAGATGACATGAACCAAGAATCTTGAAGTGCAGGATGAGAACTTTGAAGGCAGTTGAAAATTGGGAGTAGAGAGAAGGACATAAAAGAAAGTAGCACCAGGACAGACTGTATGTGGCCACATTACAGAAATCAGGTACTGCTGAAGGATTTAAACCTACCCTATTCCAGAGCTCCTCTCACTTCCTACCCCTTGCTTTATGCATAAACCTATTGAATCACTACGAGTGCTATTCCTCTGTTATTGCTAGAGAAGGAGGTCCAAAACAATGTTATCTGTGAACCATTCCCAGGACCCACTGATGAATCTGGCAAGCAGCTACATGATCTGGAAATGTGCCCTAGCCCTGAAGACCCTCCAGAGGTGCTCAGAGGTAGGAAAGGTTTCTTCCACCACCCTTTATCCTGCTTCCAGAGGAACAGGGGAAACAGGCTGAGAGGGTCAAATCCACCTTCCACTTTAGTTTCAATATACCAAATATTTGAAAAGACAATGGTTCCACTGCCCAGGAAAACAGGTTGGGTGAGCTCCAGAGCATCTGCCACCTCCAGTTTCCACAAATCTGTTACTGAGATTTTTTCTTTCCTACAATTTCTTTCTATGTCTGGAATTAGAATCTTTGTACAAACAGGTGTCAGATCTTTTGTATCTGGACATTTCAGAATGCCATTAATTTGTTGTAATTTTCTTTTGCATCCCATCTCCTTCATTGTGTTCAGAAATAAATCTGTTACTTTTTCCCTTTACGCTCTTTTTCTCACAGCTCCTTTTCCCCACCTGTCTCATGTGGTATCAAGGCATTCTCCTGCCTCCAAACAGGGTCTTTCCCAGCTGGCACTGTATATTTTCGACATATGACACAGAGGAGTATTTTCCTGGAGTCAAATGATAAAGTTGCATTTCTGTTTCCAGTAGCAAGCATCCAGCACTAATACAAGGTTGAGAATGAGAGTCATAGGGCTGTCAAAGCACTGTTCAGTTGTGTTACTGTGTACAGTAGTGCAATTGGAAAGTGGTGTGTCCTGGGTCTGCAGTTGGACTCAAATTCCACAAAATGTCACTGAAAAATGTTTGCATTCTAGTCACAGTATTCAACACATATTATGCTTCACTATTCATCTCCATCACTGAAAAGCTTCAGACTCCAGTTGGAGAGACTGAACTCGGATGGCAAAGGATCCCTTCCTACCTCCTAACAAGGAGCACTCAGTCATTGTAAACAGATGTCTCTTCAAACCTGTCACAACATTTGTGGTATCTGGGGGTGAGAGAGAGAGAGAAGGAAAGGGCTGAGGGTCAAATGCAGAGGAATAGCACCATGTCTGCAAACTCTTTTGATTCCAGTTAAACTCTTGAAATAAAGTTTGTGTGGTAATTGACTGCTGCACACATGCTTTGGTCTACATCTTTTTTTGAGTGTTGATATGTCAGTGAGAAAAATAATACATGACTCACCATAAGGAATTAGCTGTTCAGCAAGATCACTTGGTAGACATATTAATAAGGCACAGCAATGGTTAGGAAAAACAAATCTCATCTCCATCATTGTTATTCCTTTCTTTTATAAAACTTCTATCTATTCTCGGGTCACGTTGAAGAAAAGCAAAGGAAGCAAAAGGAAGAAATCCTTACTTGAATATCAAATGTAAAACTTGTTTGAATAGGGTATAGGAGACACAGTCATCTTTTTTGTTTCACTAGATAGTACAATTAAACAAACTGGTGGTATTCAGGTCACTTTTGCGGAGCATGAGACTATAATGGCTGTAATGATTGTGTCATTATTGCTACTTTAATATCTGGCAAATTCTTCCAATCCTTGCCATCATATGTCCCTTATCACTATAACATCTAACCATCTATTGTTTTCAGTACATCGCCTGCCATGCTATCTTTTCAATGTAGACAAAACTGATGAGAGGTGAGGGGGTGCCATGAAGTAGTGGGGCTGGAGCCCTTGTCCTACAAGGAGAGTCTGTGGGATCAGGGCTGGTTCAGCTAGCAGAAGGCACAGCTTTGAGGGCACCCAACATCATCCCCAATATTGATAGGAGGAGATGGAGAAGACAGCTGAGCTCTTTACAGTTGTGCAGGAGGGCAAGATGCAGCAACACAAGCTGAAACATGGGAAGCTCAGGCTGGAGATAAAAAGACTTGTCTTCATGAGGATAGCTCAGCACTGAGGCTGGGGCCCAGGGAGGCTGGGCCATCTCCAACTTTGGGAGTTTTCATGCCCTAATGGGGTAAAGCACTAAGCAGCCCACTCTGAGCTCGTAGATGAGTCTCTGCTGGACAGGGGCTAGGCCTAGAGAACTGCCCTCCTGCCAGCTTCCATTGTCCTATGATTTCTGTGGACTGTTTTCCCCATTATATTTGAAGGGAAGCACAGAGAAATGGCGTGACTCATGCTATGATCCAAGGTTACACTGAAAGCCAAGAGCCAAGCAAAAAATGTAAATCCAGTCTCCACCGCATCCACCTTTGGATTCCACTGAATCCAAATTTCTCTGAAACTCAAATTTCAAGACATTATTGTAGCTGAATTTGTGCTGAAAGCAGTGATGTCCAAAGTACTGAAAAGAACGAACCGCTTATGCTCTTAGTCCTAGTCATTTATGTTGTTCATAGAAGTCAATTTTGTGGAAAATAATATGTAAAAGTATGACTAGTAGGAACTGATTACTCAAGAGGCCAAAACAATTGATGTGAAGAGCACCCCTGTTATTAGACTGCATTTGGTTCATATAGCTTGACTAGAGCTGTTTGGAGGATGAAGGGCTGCTACATGCAGGATTTAAATCTTGGGTCAGGTAACCACAAGATCCTGTAAGAAACAAAGACTAGACCCTGTACTCCTGCATTATAAATGTACTTTGATTGTGTAAGTTGACACTTAAGAACACCAGACTGAAAAACTGCAGCATCAGATTTTACATGTGAATTTTAAAGTGAATTTGATTTGATTAGAAATGGGACTGGATGTAACAGAGCATGGTTAAGAATCCCACAAGATAAAACTCCCAATAATTTATGCTTAAATCAAAGAGTAGGAATTCAAAATTACAGAGTGAAGTGGACGTGAGGGAGAGACACTGTAAGAGGAGATTTTGAAACTGTGACAAACATGACTGATGTAAATAGAGAAGATATATAGCAGAGGATCTGACCCAAGGACCACTTGAGAGTTAGCAGGACCATAGTGGGAAATGTCCTACTCCCTTCCTGTGGTCTTGGAACAAGCTAATATTAAACAGCAATTAGGCAAAAGCATCAGAAAAAAAAAAGAAAGGCTTTGGCTTGACTGAAATGTCGAAGAACTGATAGCCTGAAGAGCTACCACTTGCTTGACATCTGTGTTAAAACTTGATAAAAACCAATATGTCAGTTTGTTCCACCTGGACATCTTCCTTTAATGCTGAATCATAGGCTTCCCGAAACTTGTATTAACATCCAGGATGCACATACAGAATTCAGAAAAACGATGTTTGGATGCCTCTATACCTAGTGGGTTTTTGGAGCTCAAAGAATACAATAAGGTTATTTTTCTTGGGAATCTTGTAACTAGTGGCTTGCTGTTATAGCTGATTTCACTTTTTGTTTACACTTTCATTTTTTCATAGGTTGTTATGTTGTTCTAGTTAGTAATCAGACTTGCTGAAAAAGCACTGGCATATTCTATTCAGAAGGTAGGTTTTGTTTTAAATTTGACCAAGGTTCCTGTAAAGCATTTCGTCTTGTTCAGATTTTTTCCAGAGCTATATGTAAGAGAACTCTGACCTATGCTCTAGTCCTGTGGCTCCCTTAGAACAGGTGAATAAAATGTTTCAGAAGTCCCTCATTTCTGACACATCAACTAGCACCATGTGCACAGATACTGGTGACAGTGCATTCAGTCTATTAATTCAGGGTTCCATTGATGATGTTATCACTAGAATTTGGGGGTTTCTGATAAAGGAAGGCATGGCATATATGGCACCAGGCTTGCTGGCATCAGATGAGATTAATTGTTCTCAAGGGGGAAGAGGGTCTTTGCTCAGAAGCTTGTGGGGCTCGTTGACAGAGCTTTAAACTAGACTTGAAGGGGAAGGGGTTAATATCAGGATTGCCTGTGACATGATCCCCAACAACATCCTTCTCTCTATAATTGCAGAGATATGGATTTGATGGATGGACTGCTCATTGGACAATGAATTGGTTGGATGGTGGCATCCAGACGGTAGTGGCCAACGGCAAAATGTCCAGATGGAGACTGGTGACAAGTGGTATCCCTCAGGGGTTTGTAATGGGACCANGTATCCCTCAGGGGTTTGTAATGGGACCAGTACTGCTTAATATCTTCATCAGTGTCATAGATAATAGGATTGAGTGCACCCTCAGCAAGTTTGCAGAGGACACCAAGCTGAGTAGTGCAGCTGACACAACTGAGGGAGGGGATGTCATCCAGAGGGACCTAGAAAAGCTTGAGAAGTGATCCTGTGTGAACCTCATGACGTTCAACAAGGTCAAGTGCCAGATCCTGCACCTGGGTTGGAGCAATCCCCAACAAAGGCTGAAGGATGAAGGAATTGAGGACAGCCCTATGGAGAAGGACTTGGGGATACTAGTGAATAAAAAACTGAACATGAACTGGCAATGTAGACTCACAGCCCAGAAGGCCAACCATATCCTGGGCTGCATCAAAAGTGTGGTCAGCAGGTCTGGGGAGGTGATATTTGAGGCCTGTTGCTAGTGATATTTCCCAGGGATCAGTGTTTGGTCCAGGTTTCAAATTAAAACATACCTGTGGCAACCAAGTAGTTTAGTTCTCAAGTGCTGTTTTCAAACTTTGCACTGTCTGAAGCTATAATTAGTTTTTAGCCAATAGTACAGCAAATGGCAGTCATTCTAATTACCTTTAAATTATGTACTCCTGAAGAGATGCAGATAAAAGATGTTGCATAAAGAAAATAATTGGTCGTCTCCTCTCCCACCCCCCTCCCTTTGACATTCTGAATGTATTTTTAATCTCAGATCCAGTGACCTCATGGAACAACAGATTACAACCAAGATGGTGGCATTTTTGGAGCTTTCATCCTCCATTTGGCCATGATCCACTGGCCTTAGGAAAGGAGATAAGATTTTACATTTCTTATCAGCTACCATATGGCTTTTAAAACCAGAGGATGTCTGTTAGGATTTAAGTTAAGGAACAAAAGTGCTTTTATGAACTACTGGTATGTACAGTCAGAGATGTAATTCTGGTTATTCAGGACAGGGCAAGAGAACAGATCCCACTGTATTTAACAACTTAATCTAGAAATTGTATAACAGCATTTCTGACTGATTTTCCATAAAGACTGGAACTCTACTCAGAAATGGATTAACCACAGTATGTAAAAGCTTTTGGAATTGTGCAGAGTTCAGAATTAAATAGAATTGTAGGGCTTTTCAGTTAATGTTGATAAATAATTTTATGTCTGGAGAATGCTTTTAAAGAGAAATAAAATCATTAATGCATTGTATCTCCCTGTCACATAAAAAAAATTGTATTTCCTATTATCAATACAAAGATGTGGTGCCTGATTTGGGAAGACAGAGATGCAAATATAGCAGTAAAGTTATGCATCTAAAAACACCTCCTTTTGTAGAAGTCATAGTTGCTAGTACTGCACAAGCCATTCAGACAGAACCAAATCTTAACAGCAGTCACTACCACACTGAGACAAAACAGAGTAACTGAAAGAATAACAGAAACATTTTTCTTGAGCTGGTCTCTTTATATACGATGGGTTACATTTGTTAAGATACTATATGTTTGTCATATTGAAGGATGTATGGTTTAACTTTATGAATTCTGAAGTTTTCCCAGCAAACTTCCGAGGTTTGATGTCTCTCAGGTTTGTTAAATTGTGATTGTAGACTGGGTACAGGAAAAATAGAGAAACCGATGGAAGAAATTTAAGTTGCTCCCCATCAAGATCACTGTAAGGTTCCATTATAAATCCTGTTATCTGTTGTATCACAGTGACTAACAAACTTGACTTGATGGATAAGTTGCTGAGTCTGAAAGACATACATGATTTTCTGCAGAGATGGAAGAAAAGCTGGCCAACTTTTCATTTTAAGTGCAAGTTATTGCTCTGTCCATTTTCCACTAGTCTCTTATTTCTTTATGTGTTTCTAATAACATATGATTGTGAAACTATTCATCCCAATGCTGTTTATCTTTAATCTGTCTTTTAACTGTATTAGTAAATCTAATTTTAAAAAGAAACTGCAGTTAAACCATTTACTGAATTGCTGAAATTAAAAAAGTCAGTAGTTAGTTCAGAAAGTCTATAAGCCTTTCTGTTTCTTATTCAAGGATATGAGATGTTTCTCTTTAACTGATGAGGTTGTTTTTTAGAGGTTTGTTTTACGTCACAACACTGGAATCCCAAAATTCTAGAGATAAAATAAAAGGAGGACTTTATCTGGGTTCATAAACATGCGGTGTATTGGCAACCTCCCATTACACTAGCAAACATCCAAAATGGTTCTCAGTGAGGTGGGCATCTGGTCTTTACTCCCAGACTTTATCAGTCTGATAAAGATCAATGGCGTGAATAAATCAAATAAACCAACATCTTTTGTTGTTGTTGATCTGATTTTATTATGAACAGCTTTTCATAGCAGAATTATGCAGTTGATATTCTAACCATTTCATTCATTCTCTGTAAACACTCCTGTACTGAAATGGTTAATGACTAGAATTAGAGTGCAGCAAATTTATACACAGGTACTGTGATAGTGCTTGGCCTTCATGTTAGAGCTGAGCAAGACCCCAGGAATTATTGCTTTATAATTTGTATTTTGTGTCATTTGGCTGCACTAGTGATATCAAAGCAGCTCAAATTTTTGGAAAGTGATTTTTGGGTATGTAATCTCAGAACTTTAAAATTTTCTTTATAAGAGCTTCCCACTCTCAAATACTGGTACCTGCTCAACTTAACTGTTAGAGATGGCAAAGACAGAAAGTCTAGAGATATTTCAACAGCTTACAGAAGAGTTCATACCTTCCCATTCACTTCAGATTTATTTCTCCACTTTGTATGCATGACTTAGCTTCTTTTCCTTACAAGAAAATTTCACATTTCTATTTTATACATACAACACCCTTGAGAAAATCTACACATTTTCAAATTAAATGCAGTGAAAGTGAAAACAATCCTGCCCTCCTTATCAACAATGTACAGGAGGTTGTTAACCAATTTGTTGTTCCAAATATACTTCCAATTATCTATATTCAAGTAAAGAGTAGCAGAACATAGTTTTGTCTTGGCTAAAGCCTTGTTCTTTGATACTACTTCATGTTCCTGTCGTGATGAAGATGACAAAGAATGGAAGAAATCTTTCAGTAAAAGGATTTTCCTCTGTAGGTTCTTACCTTGTTGACAGCTGCCTGTATCCAAGGATGTACAGCAAGATATCTAATAGATTATCCACAGTGCAAAAGGGAAGTATCATTCCACAGTGCAATATGCATTATGGAAGCCATCAACAAAAATTCCTTTGCATGTTTCCTCAAAATCTCCAGGTGGCACAGTCAACTTGTGACATCCTTAAACCACTTCCTGCTATCAGACAGACCTAATCAACAGCAACTACATCTGCATCTCAAAATCCTGGTTGTCTTATTGTAGCCATGACTAAAGGTTTTTTAACTGAAAAGATTGCTATGTTTTTAGTAATGTTAAAGTGTTTTTTCTCTTTTTGTTTAATTCAAATGAGGGTGGAAAAATTATTTCAATTCAAAAATGCCTCAGACAGTTATACGCTCCTGAAGACGGTTACAAAGTGTGTACGTGATGCTGTTTGGCATCATATAGTTTTACACATGATGGTGTGAAGTATATAAAGGTTTTCATTTTACTCCTACTATTGTCTCCCTTTTGGAAGTAACACATTGCTGAAACTACAGGTAAGATATATTTAGGCTGGTTTATGCATATAGACAGACACACATACAGAAGTGTAGCATCTACAGTGTACAGCAATGCAAGGGTTGTGTTTATACAGACATGCAGGAACAGAGCTGAGAATCCTCAACAAACTAATATAATGCAAAGGCTACTAAAATATCTTTTTGTCACTTCAGAAGTCAAAGAAAACTTTTAAAAATCCTTACGAAAGGAAATCAGTAGCTTTTATGCCTTCCACTTCTTAAAAGATTTGTTTCAAGTCATGCAGGTGTGACTCACAGAGGATACAACTTGTAGCAGGAAATAGAGGGGAATCTATGCAGAGCTGGCAGACGATACCAGCTGCTACCAAGTAATGACCATTGCACTGCTATGGAAAGCTCCACAAATAGAGAATATGCAGCTCAGAGAACAGCAAATTTTTCCAACGCCACGTTCTTACCTTCTGCAATCTGCAGTAGACATGGGGGACATAGCCTAGCTGCACATAAAAGTTTCCATATGAAGACTTATATGTAATGTACAGTATGGTCTTCACTTTCTGTTTGATGCAATCTCTGTGATAGAATGTTCTCTTTGGTATTTAACCAAAAGAATGCCAATACTCAATGTCATCAAAGAAATTTTTTAAATGAAGGAAAAAAGTGAAATATTAATCATAGACCCAATGTTATCTTCTCTAAAAGTAATCCAACATTATAATGCAAGAACCAAATCTCACCCCTGACAACACCTAGGAATATTTTTTTATGTACATACATGTAAATTCGCTTCATATTCACTTAAGCATCACACAGACTACAACTGGCCATATTCTGGCATCTTTGCCTGAAGAAAGTTAATTTCCCTGGGAGCTGTTCCAGAAGAGCTGCAAACCACCACTGCCTATGAATAATGTGTGTGAATGCTAGCATTTCAATACACTTGTGGTTTGTGGGCATGAATACTGACTGCAGTCTTCCAAAAGTATTCCATTGACTTTCATGGAGACATCCCATCAAAAGGTTTTTGCTCTTCAGGCAATAAAATATTGCCATTAAACATATAGCTGTAGGTACCTACAGTTGAAGTCTTTGGCTCCAGTTCTTGCTCAATCTCCAAAGTATCAACTTTTCTTTTTCTCTGAGATGCCTTTATTAACTTTGATTATGAACATAATCTCTGTCTTATCTTTGAGATAGAACTATCTGATAATTCCTGATAATTAAGAGGTCTTTATAATTAAACTAAACAATTAATAAATATCCACTCTCATGGAGTGTAAATTGATGATGCAAATACAACAGATTTTAGTAATGTAGAAGACTAACATATTTTTCTTATTCCTGGGAAGATAACTTACCACAGAAAGCACATGAAGTGTGATGAAGTTATAGTTGCCTTGGCTTTGTTCCAGTTCTTCTCTTATTTCTCAAACTGTCTCCTGTTAACAGCAATTGCAGATGAACTGCAAAGAATCCCTTTAAACAGGACACAAATTGATGCAGTAGTGGTTTGGAGGTGTTTTCAATGTCAAGCAGATGTTTACATGCTTTTTCTGGGCCAAGTCCAGTGTGGTCAGTAACTTTTCAAGTTCACTGGAGAACACTACAATTCTTCATGGTAATAAAGTCATTGAGAATGTTAAAGAACAAAGTGTATCATTTGGACATTTGCTGTGAATGCCACCACACTGTCAGATTTGTTACCCAGAGGAGGAAGTCACTCATCCTGAGAGTCATTATCTACAATATTCAGATTGTTTTTTAATATGTGGAACCAATTTAGACAGTCTTTAGATTATGACCTTCCCCAGACTGTGCTGATGCTCCTGTAGCACTTGTTCTCCATCATCTATTCAAAACTGCATGTTGTTTTGCCTCTCAAAGGATTGTAAGGCCAACAATGTCTCCATTTCTATGGTGCCAGAGGAGTTGTACTGGACATTGGAAATGGAGTTTGAAACTGATTTGAAACCAGGACTTGAAATCCTTTCTCGTTTCTCAGATTCTGTATTTTCTATTTTCGCAACAGGTATATATTACAAGAAGTTCTGTTAGCAATTGATAAGGGTTTCACAGTTTTAAAGAGTCTGAGAGTTATACATGTTCGTTAGCAGGAAAGTAAACCTGTGTAGTTGTGGACATCTCACGAATGCATCTCCCATGATAGCAGTTTATATTTGAAATATTTCTGTTATCACTTGGAAGTTAGTTGAAAACTTCCAAAATCAAAATATTTTTCCACTGTATTTCACTCTTTATTAAGCAGCTCCAGCTAAAGGTATTATAGCAGATTTTTTAATGGTTGTGATGTTTGCATTGTCCTATTAACCCACCATGATTTGGAGTGTAAATAAGTTTTTCCTATCTGTTTGGATTTTTGTCGATGTAAAGAAAAAAAGAACCAGCATAAAGTCTGCATGTTTTCTGTGAATGAAGAATTAAAAGCATCTTTGGACTCAATCACCCACATCACCAGCACTGAATCAGCAACAGTGCAGCATTCAGCTCTCATATTGCAACCTCCTTTGACATCAATTACATTCTCAATAGGGATACGTGTGGCACTGAACTATTTCTTTAAACCACATACAGTATTTGTTGAAAGTGTGGTTACGGTTAGAATAATAACTATTTAAAACAACATCTTGTAATTCAACAGATCTTTGCATAGAAAGCATTCTGACCTCATACTGATTTATTTTCTTAACAATATAAACTGATACTATGTTTCCCTTTCTTTTGGTACCTCTGTTAGCTCTGAAAAGCCAATCAATGAGAAAGTGAACCATACACTAGCTAAGACACCAGAGATAAAATGTTTGTACTTCAGTGCAGTTGCAGACTGTTTAGCATCTAGACTAGAAGAGCACAGTAGAAAAGACGAAGGCAGGATTTTTAAGTCCTGGCTGAGTTTCCAGAGAATGAACACTGGTGGAAAATGCAGGATTTAGGATTTCATGTTATATATTTTGTCATTTCTTCCCTTTTTTTTTAAGCATATTTGATCTTAGACTTGCTAGGAAATTTTCTTTCATTAGAGATGAACCATTAATTCTTGCATAGTATATAGTGCATATATACACATAGTATATACCAGTTTTCAGCATTCCTGATATTATGTCTTCCAGCTGAAGACACAAACCATTGAATGCAAATCTCAGCAAGTCGGAACTGATATAGGGCAGGCACTGTGCCCTTCTACTGACTCAGTTTTGTCTACAACTATGCAAATGACCAAAATAATTAGACATCCTTGTAACTCTTGACATCATGTATTTCTGCTTCCCTATGAATAGAAAGGAAGCTTATTGCTTATGAACAAAGAAGGTGCATATAAGAGGTGACCTTAAACTTCATTCCACTTCAGAAATGTTAGGACTTTAAAAACATGTAAGATGACAAATGTTGCAGGAAGAAAAAAAAAAGGCAGAAAAATAATCAACTTTAACTACTGTATATACTGATTTTCTGAACTAAACTGGACTGATTTTTACCAAAATCTCTATAAAATTACAAAATCACACTCTTACTAACTTGATCTTAGTTGAGGTATGATTTTGATTCTTACAGAAAGTTCTGTTTTATCTTACTACCACAACTCCGCCTTCAGAAATGTCAAGAACACTAAACTACTAGAACAAAAAAAAAGGGGCAAACATTTAGTCTGTGGTGTTATTAAATTTTTTATGATACAGTGAGAGCTTCCCTCACTCTTGCCCTGTTGTCAAAGTCCCACGATAATATTCGCACTTACTAGCAGCTGACACCAACTGAATTTTGCAAAGAAAATTCTATATGTATCATCAGTCCACATGTGCCATAAAAGGAACAGAAGCAGTTGCACTATGTGTTTGCAGCAAACATTTAGTTTTGCCGTGTTTAATATCTCCATTCTGATGAACAGTGATTGGATAGGAGATTCCACATAGATCTGCCATTCAATAGGCAGCATATTAAGTATCACTTGATGAAATGAATATGCAGAAATTCTGGATTGAGGTAGATCTTTTGTCAATATCTTTCTAAACCTTATAAAAGACTAGAAGACGGATCTTCTGAGAGTTCACATCCTGGCATAGAGTTTTGCTGCATGTGACTTTCTTTGATTTGAGTTGGAAGTGCCCGAACAAAAGATTATTTATAAAGAATTAATGATGCATTCAAAGCTTTAAACGTTGTTAGCCCGAAATTAACTCAGTTTCATCAGAGTTACATTCTCATTGTACTTTTTGTTTTACTTCTGACATGCCATCTATGCATACATGCAGCATACAAGGAGCCGGATGTGTCCCTGGTCCAAGTCTGCTGGTATATCACTTTGACCCTACGCTACCAAAGAATTCAACCTCTGATCTTGCAGTTAGATTCTTGTTTTAAATGTCCCCTAACACTAATGTGGTGAAAAAAATCCTGTCTACAAAATCAGCCCAGAAAATACCTAAGAATATATTGTGGATCCTTAAAGAAAACAAGCATCTCTATGCTTTTTCTCAAAGATAAGAGCAATAACAGCATTTGTACACCTTTTTTTCCTTATGTTTTAAAAGAACTTGTGTTTGCAGAAAGAGTGGAAAAAAAGATCTCCCTGTAAAAATTTGTAAGTAGGTCTGCAAAAATTATAAATCCTTTCTAAAATAAACCTAGATAGCTTTGCACAGCTCTAGCTCTCTCATGGGTACTCTACTCACATTTCAAACTCTGTTACAGTCAAATATACTTTCCACACACCACATATGCCTCACTATGAAACAAAGTCATCAGCTCCCAGTTCAGGTCTGTCTCAACATAAAATTATCTGTATATGCAATGAATTTTTTCCATGTTACTGTGCCTTTTAGAAATTGTTTTGGGGAATCATGCTCTCAAAAAAAAATACCAAAAGACGTACTGAACTCTTGATTTGTGAATTTCTAAATGTCATAACCATTTTATAAAGGAAATAAAGAAAAAAGTTAAAGAGAGGCTTATGAATCTCCTTATTACTGTATAACAGGAGCATAGATCCTGCCATAAGAGCCTCACTGGGGTAATTTAAAGAAGGAGTGCTAGCAATGTAACGTGATTTGGCAAGAGTTGAATTTGAATGTGGTTGTGAGGTCTCAAAAAGCAACATATGCTTTTACTAAGCTGCGATATTCATTCCTTTCATAGCCCCAGCTTTTAAACTATTACTTTATATATTCTAAAATTATACAGTTCTACGCCAAACCAGAGTTGTTAGTTCTTGATAAAATTATCATATTATGAAATTACAGCTTATTCAGAGGACAAGAGAAAAAGTTGATATTTAACTCTGACCTCTAAAAAAAAAATAAAGAAAAAAAAAGGAAAAAAAAAAGGTGGAGAAAAGGAAGGGGAGAGAAGAGAATGAAGAGAATGAAGGAGATGTCTGCTTGTGATTATGAGATGAACTTTGAACTTTTTCTATTCCTGCAGCCAGGGATTTCTGATTTTCCAAATACCTTACTAGAGTGAAAATTTGAAGTACAGACTGAACATAGAAAACTTTTGTTTAGATGGTTCTAGAAAATTATACATTAAAATGGAAAGAAAATATTTTTCCAGACACTACTGGAGATTGAAACGTGTCTAAAAACATGCAAAACCATCAATGTGGAATTTGGAAACAAAATACATTCTTTAATTTCTTTTTCTTCCCACTTGATGAGTAAGATGACAGTGTTGCCTAGGAAAGTTCAGACATGCCCTCAAATTGTTCTGCATAATTTTGCTTCCTGTTTTCTTTGTCATACGAAAGTTGACAAGCTTTCCATTTCAAATCAGATTAGTTTAACAATCTTAATAGTATCATCCTTATTTTTCCTTGTATTACTACTAATACCACCCCAGAAGCATGCCAGGACAGGAAAGACATCTCTATCACATGAACTCCCAGTGTTATTGCAAGATCAAGAGAACAAGACTGCTCCTTCACTTCTGCTGAAAATTGCTTGCTGAGGGAAAGACATGCAAAATGGAAGGAGAAAGACTAGAGGTTTACCAGGATGAGTATCTTATCTTCAAATGATATTTCAGAAATCAATGTCACTGGGCTTATGCTGCTGTACAAAACAAGAGCCCTGGTGCAAGGTCATGGTCCTGGACTGACACAGATGTGCTCTGCCCTCTCTGCAGTATCACAGGACCCTGCATGCAAGCAGTCTTTCGCCATGAAGCTTATCCTGGCTTTGGAGGAAGTATTGCTTGCCACTTTTCCCTTTGTCCCAGGTACACGGTGTCTCAGGTACACCTTAAGACCTTCTCCAAGGGCTGCTTTAGTCTCTTACTCAGGAGCACATCTGAAAACTGCAGGCACACTACCTTCTCAGCAAGTGAAAAGAAGCTAGGGTTGGGAATGGAGGAGGAAGGAGACTTTTCCAAGGAAGCCGATATCAAAATGGACATCCCTTAGTGCCAAATGACTATGAGAAAAGCAACAACAACGACAAAAGAACCACACAAACAAAAGAGCAGAAAAACATCCAGAGAAAGGTCAGCTGGTTGCATTCTCTGGCCGGTCTTACATTGCAGGTTTTTCAGACAGTGATAGAACATAAAGACACCCGACAGAAACTTCTTACACCTTGGAGGTACAAGACCAGCAAGACAAGGTACATTGTTGAAAATGATGGGAAAGTGTGTACCCTGCAGAGTAAGAGGAAGTATCAGTTCATGACATTACAAAGACAACAGACACCCAGCTTTTATCAATTTTTATGATATGTAGACTAGTCTTCAAATATTGGTGAACACGACTGAACATAGTGGGAATAAGAATGGGGTTTGTTTCATGGCTTGTGTTTCAATTTTCCAGTTTTGGGAAGGAGAAGTTGTCTGAAAAAGACCAAGTCTTTTTCAACAGAGCAATTCCACTAGGCAAAAAGTTGCCTCTACACTTTCCGGTGCACTCCCAGCCACGACATTTGTTACCATTTGGAAACATTTCTTTGAAACCACATCATATGTGAACCTCATAGTGTTTAACAAAGCCAAGTGTAAGCTCCTGTACCTAGATCAGCACAATCACCAGTATCACCTGATATTGGGACATCAATGTATTTGGAATAGCCATGAGGAGAAGCACTTGGGATACGGGTAGATGAAAAATTGGATATGATCTGTCGATGTACACTTGCATCCCAGAAAACCAATCATGTTCTGGGCTACATAAAAAGTCAATATGGACATCAGGTTAAAGAAGATGATTCTTGTCCTTTATTCCACTCTTCTGAGACCCCACCTGGAGTACTGTGTCCAGCTCTGGAGTGCTCAGCACAAGAAAGACATGGACATGTTAGAGGGAGTCCACAGGAGAGCTACAAAAATGATCAGAAGGGTGGAATATCTCTCCAAGAGAAAAGGTTGAGAGAGCTGGGGTTGTTCAGCCTGGAGAAGAGAAGGTTTCAGGGGACCTTGTTGCAATCTTTCAGTATGTATAAGGGGCTTGTAAGAAAGATGAAGAGAAGTTTTTTACCAGGGCCTGTAATGACAGGACAAGGGGCAAGGGTTTTAAATGGAAAAAAGTTAGATTTAGATTAGATATAAGAAAGAATGAGGGTAGTGAGACAGTGGAACAGACTATCCAGAGTGGTTGTGGATGCCACATTATTGGAAGTGTTCAAAGTCAGGTTGGATGGGGCTTTGAGCAAACCAATCCATTGGAAGGTGTCCCTTCCCACAGCAGGAGGTGTTGGACTAGATGATCTTTAAAGGTCCCTTCCGGCCCAAACTATTCTGTAATTCCATGATTCCAAATACCAGGAAACTGAGTGTTCGTTGGAAGTATTAATGTCAAAGTCTTTACAAGCTGACATTTAAAGCATATTGAAAACAAGATGCTCAACTGGAATAGGAAGTGTTCATCAAAGGCATGAAAGGCATGTCTTTTTGTCTTTTGACTAAGAGATCACGACAGAAACATGAACAAATGATGTATGTGAGTCTCTGTTTTTACGACTGGGCATGCAGGAATTTTTTTTCCTATCAGAACCATCCCAAACACTGAGAAATTTCAAATCGACAACTAGACTCAGCCTGATCTGTTCCTCACAATAAGTGAAATCTAAGCATTTCAAGCTCTAAGAAAGTTCAGAGCCAATTCTAAAGCTGGCAACTTGCATTCTTTGTCATTTATGATGCGAGTACTTATCCTATGGTCTCCAGGCATAATTATCACTTAAAAAAAAATTAGGAAAAATATCAACAAACTCACAATAATTTACAAATAACAAGCAACCCACTAGTTAAATGCCAGAAATTACTGAAAATCTGCAAGAACAAAAAGACACAATTCTTAACCAACCTTTAGGGCACAATGTATGTCTCTTAAATTTCTGTTGTGTCTCATGCCTCAGTAAATATATGTCTTTCATGGCTCCCTGGAGGTCAAAAGAGACAAATGATATCTTATTTAAGTTCTAGTATTCAAAGATATATCCTGAAAACATGTATTTGTGTGCTTCCAAGCTATTATTTCTAACTTGACCTCTAGATACAGCACGTGTATCAATATAGCTAATCTGCAGTTCAATTCTCTTTCAATAAACAAATAGAAGAAAGATAGTGCTGATGCATTTGTAAATATCTTTTCTTTCTTCTTATATCTAACTATATCCTGTTTATTGATCTGTGATATCACAGAAGGACAAAATAAGTCAATACAACTAAAGACAAGAATTTTCCCGGTAGTTTCCTCAATAACTAGAACTGTAGGGGAAAAATGAAAATACAATGATGGCAGACAAGCCTCTTTAATCTGCTTCATTGCTGAAATTGTTTAGGAGAAGATTTCCCCTGTGAAATATATAGCTCATGTGTCACTCTCAAACTCGCTATCCGAGGATGATGACTGACACAATAAGCATTACATTTGTGCATCGAAACAACTTTATTAAAAAGAATTTTGTGTATTGTTTTGTTCTCTGTTGCTTTCAATGTTCTTAAATAAGGTTTCTTGACTTCATACTCATTTCTTTTCCTTTTATTTCTTATTATAAACTCCACATGGAAAATTGTCAAGCCCTATTTATATTTGCTTACTTCATTATCAGTCAAGAACAATGTGGGAATTTAGCGTTTATTACCTGGTCTAGTGGTCACAGCCTAGAATTGATAATGTTATGAACAAAGAGCTAGCCGTAGTTTTAACACAGGATTGCTGTGTGATCTTGGGTAAACTGTAATCCCAGCTAAATTACTTTCTCCATCTATAAAATGGATTATTGGTATCTGTACTGCATTACAGTGCTGTGAAGCTTGATTCAGTTACTCTGTAAAATATTTCATGATTTTCAGGCCAAAAGTTCTGGAGGAACATTACAAATAACTACTGCAAAGGCCATTGAAAAAAACATAAGAGC
>VWZK01015347.1:0-36248 GCA_013396935.1 Baryphthengus martii | reverse complement strand
ATTATTTTATATATATATATATGTATGTATGTTTGTTTATATTTAAGCTTTTCCCCAACTAGTAAGAGCTAAATATTGAAATAAACTTGTAAAGTCTGGGAACATTCTCAGAGTGTAAATTAACATGAGGTAAGGATTTTTTTACAGCACAAGTATTGTTGTTAATAGACAAATGGAACTTGCAATATATCTGTAATACACATATAAGAGCAGACTGTTCCCTACTTATTTTTGAAAACATCTCTTTGTATTTTGATTAGGGACTATAAAGCCTAGTCCATTAAATTATATTCATGGATACAACTAGGTTTTGTCCTTACAAGGTTGTTGGTGATCTCAGAATTTGAAAATCATGATAACTAAAATATAATACTTGTAAGTCCAAATAGTGTAAGTAATATATATAAATCCATAGGTGCATACATCTCCTGATGGATGTGACTGCATCAGTGAGAAACCTGAACCACTCTTTTTGTATTTTCCTAGATATTTAATTTAAGAAGTATTTAATGCAATTCAAGATGTTTGGTATTCCTATGAAAACTAAGGAACTGGTCAAAGAAAATGGAATTAGTTTGTAGCCATGTATGAACTGATTTTTCATTTCAGCAGGCGAACAAGCCAAAATAAAAACTTTACTCTTAGTTGTGGGAAATGACTTATAAATCTGTTGCAAAATGAAACACACTTTCACTTCATTGTCACTTCCCCTTCATATAAATGAGTGAAACAGCCAACTCTTAGATCTACAACTCTGTGTTTCTTTTCGGGTTTTATGAGAAATTTAGAGAAAAATATAAGACTATATTCACAAAGCTGCCAGAAGAGGCTGAAAAGTTGTTTTACACTTATTTTTTATCAATTGCTTACTAGTAAGAGCACTCAAAGTAAATTCTTTTCTCTACTCTTGAGTGTTTGACCTCCAGCTCTCACTTCCCAAGAGGCTAAACAGGTTAAAAGTACACTGGAGACCAGGAGAGGTTCTTTAATCTCTCCTGTCTAATCTGTTCTATCTTGTAGAAACAATTTAATATTCATTATGGTTAGGAATGTACTCTAGGTGTCTCCTCTTTCCAAAATGCAGCAGACTGAACTCATCCTCACTTTCTCATTCTGTATTCCAGTCAGTATTTAAGCACTCTATTTGAAAGGCAGAAGATTAAGGAGAGAAATGGGAGATTCGCTGGTTAGCATATGCTATGTAAGAGAATGACAGATTTAAGAGTTAAGAAAACATAGTTCAAGTCTTTATTCTGACTGCAGAAAAAAATTCCAACATATGTATCTCACAATAAAAATACCATTCTTTATCTCAAAATAATGATTTCGTAAATTACAGGTAATTACAAGTACAGAATGCATTTATTTAACAAAGTAATACAGGATCTATAGTAGGTGGAAACTGGTTAAAATCCAAAATAAGTTATTCAAGAACCATTGAATCAAATTAATCTTGTATCTATAGTCTATAACATAAGTGGGAAAATAACCATATAATTAATCTATCAGACAAGTGGTGAAACATCTGATAGATCTATGGGAATTAAGAGAATTATGGGAGAAGATGAGAGCTAGTGCAAGAATTGTGCAGTGAAATGACTGAAAAATAGCTGGCAACTGACAGAACTCAGAAAGGAATAAACAAGCCAGGATCAGCTACTTACACAATTAGTCAATGATTAGTCATGGTACGGATCTTGTTTAGTATTTTCATTATATTACATTTCATGCAGGCACAAAAAAAAGTAAAGGCTAGCTTATAAAATTTGTTAGTAACACATCATGAAGCAGATGGCAGCATGATATAGAAGTACCTGAAAGAATATGGCGGTGAACAGCACTAAAGCAAGCTGAATTGATTAAAGAGGAACACAAGTAAATTCTACTCTAAACAGCTGCAAGAGAAGAAACATAACGCGAAGAGGTTGGGCTATTGTTGATGGTAATGCAACATTGTCTATCACATAGCAAATGCAATTCTAAGTTGCGTGCAATGAGGTCCCCAGAGTACCACAAGCCTTATGAAATAAGACAAAAAGGACTTATCTTGTTTAATTTAGTAAAATGAACTGAGATGTGATCAGATTGTTCTATATGAATAGATGGAGTGTTTAGGGGTAAATACAGGAGAAGAAGAAAAGCTATTTAAAATAAACAACATTGACCTAATAAAAATATTGCTGGATGGGCCATAAATACATTTGGGTTGGAAATTAGAAGTTGTAACAATCAGTGCCAGAATATTCTGTAACAGCTTTCCAATAGGAGTACCAAGGGCAATAAAACAAACTAGTTTTAAGATGAAGCATATTTAAGTACTAAAAATGTTGTATATAAATATCTATTTCAACTAATGCTTGCCAAAACACAGACAAGTATCCAATAAAACCCTGCCTAGTATTCATGCCAAGCTTCCCAGTGACACCTGCTTTGAAACTGGAGACTTGAGAAGCATTGAGAGCCTCAGTTTGAAATGATCACCTGCTTTTCAAAATTCCCACCCAATCTGGTAGTTTAGGAAGTTCAATGTTGCATTTTCAGATTCTCATCTGTTTACACTGAGCTCTGGAAAAGTTATGTGTCACGGGAAAAAAATGCATTTTCTAACCATCAGTCACTTAAGAGAATGAAAAGGATGAATATTTGTTTTACACATTGGAACTCTTTGTGGGGAGGGGATGACCCTAAAAATTTTCCTATTCCAGCTTGCTTAACAGATACTGATTGCAGGGAAGACAAGATTCCTTCACCTGAATGCCACTCAAAATAATAGGGCAGCAGCAGTTTACATTTGTCTACTAAGGATAATTCTTACACAGAACAAGCAGAACATTTGGCCAAATATTCTGTGTAAGAGAGAAATTACATCAGTTGATAGGCTTACAAGAACTCGCAGGTAGTAAAAAACACAAACACTGAGCAAGTCTTCATAATCTTTTCAGCAAAACCCATTACAGAACTGGCCCTGCTCCCAAGGAACAAGAGGAACAAAACACCTATAGAATCAGGTCTGAATGCTTTGACAGTCTACAATTCCTCTCAAAGTAAATGAGCAGAATTTAGTTAAATTGGAATTAAGTCTTCATTCACATAAGACACTGATCAGATTTAGATTTATTATTATCTGAGAAAAATCTCGTTTTCCAGAGAACTGCACCAGGTGGCTTTGTCACTCATAAAGCTAACATCCATACTATCATAACGATCATACTAGGCTCTACAGCAAGACCTCAACAGGTTGGAACAATGGGCTGAAGTCAATGGTGTGAGGTTTAGTAAGGCCAAGTGTCGAGTCCTGCACTTTGGTCACAACAACCCCGGGCAATGTTTGGGGGTGAGCTGCTGGAAAGCTGCCTGGAAGAAAAGGACCTGGGAGCGCTGGTTGCCAGCTGGCTGAACGTGAGCCAGCAGTGTGCCCAGGTGGCCAGGAAGGTCAACAGCATCCTGGCCTGGATCAGAAATGGCACAGCCAGCAGGAGGAAGGAAGTGATTGTGCCCCTGTACTTGGCACTGGTGAGACTGCACCTCTATTACTGTGTCCAGTTCTGGGCACCAGAGGATAAGAAAGATACTGAGGTGCTGGAGCAGGTACAGAGGAGGGCAATGAAGCTGGTGAGGTAATCGGATAATGTGTCTTATGAGGAGAGGCTGAGGGAGCTGAGATTGTTTAGCCTGAAGAAGAGGAGGCTGAGAGGAGACCCTATTGCTCTCTACAGCTACCTGGCAGGAAGTTGCAGTGAGGCCGGTGTTGGCCTCTGCTCTCTAGTAACTAATGACAGGACAAGAGGAAATGGCCACAAGCTGCACTAGGGGAAGTTCAGATTATTAGGAAGAATTTTTTTTACTGAAAGAGTAGTTAAGCATTGGAACAGGCTGTCCAGGGAAGTGGTGGAGTCACCATCCCCGGAGGTGTTCAAAAAATGGGTGGATGTGGCACTCAGGACATGGTCTAGTGGTCATAGAGGTGTTGGGTAGAAGGCTGGACTTGATGATCTTGGAAGTCTTTTCCAACCTTAACGATTCTATGATTCTCTTAATCTGTAACTGATACGATATCATTTAGGCATGGTCCTAAGATGTGTTGGTGCAGAGTTGTCACAGAAACAGCTTTGAGAGAGAGAGAGAGAATGATAGCTAAGAAGCACATCTGGCTGAATGGTATTCACTCAGAACAGTGTACCTTGTATTAGATGCAGAGGCAGGAACCAGACTATGTTTCTAGTATGTATCCAAACCCTATGAGGTATGTACGTCATCAGGAAAGGAGTGCTCAGATAAATCTGTTCTGCTCCAACCTCAAGGAAAATGTCCTTTTGACTGTAAGTGGGACTGTCTTGTCTAGATATATCTTTGGCTCCTCATCATTATTTTAGACGGTAGCTTTCTAACCATTTTAATTTGGCTTTATTACCATAGGTGCAGCACTATGTTCTTGTTGCATTAAAGAACATGGCACCAAAGTATGTTGCCTGAAATTAAAAGCTAATTAAATATTCAAATATAGCCTCTACAAGCACAGCAGAGTATTTAGTCTATAGTCTTTATTTCCATACTATGGGTAGACATTGTTGTGCTTGTTCATATTAAGGGAATTTATGACTTTCCAATAACAATTTACTCATTTCCATTCGTTGGGTTAACAAAAAATTATGGCCAATTTCATATGAAAATTTCAATGAAGGCAAATACGCAAATCATCAATATAGTATTTCATTAAAGGATGGTTTCCAAGTGATGCTTATAATAAGACATACTAAATATGAGTGTGAATATACAAAATGAGGTTGAAAGCACGGGGATCATAGTAATCAAAATTTATTGCTGAACGGTTTGTCACTTAAATCTGAAGTGATTTAAGTGATAACTTAACTGAAGTTGTCACTAGATGAACTAGAAAGGTAAGGTCTGATGATTTTTTGTGATTACTAAACTTCACTACCTTAAATAAATCTAGTTTAGATTTCACACACAAGTAGGAGTGCTCATATAAGTCAGTTGCCACATTTCAGCTGTGTAGTAGCTTTTTATTAAACTGTTTCAAAAAAACTATGGACATTTTTTTGCCCTCTGCTTACAGTAAAAACATATATTTTCAGATTAAAAATGGAACTGACAAAAAACTGAGTATAATTCTTTCTGCTATTATACTGTTTTCACCCCTCTAAAGCTGCATTTAACAAGGAAAAAAAAAAAAAAAAAGAAAAGAAAAATAAAAAGCATACCTAAGTTCTGAAAAGCACTGGCTATTGTTCATACTGTATCTGAAAAATCACAACTCTAAATGACCCGCTATGAAAAAAAATGAAGAGTAATAATCAACAGCTCATTCTAAATGTCACATCAGAACAAGACTGCCAGTGTAGTTTCTTATGAGTTCTGATTTTTAGCTCAGGCCAGAGAAAGGAACAATGATTGAAAAAATGCAGGAGAAAATAAGATTTCTTACAATAACATTTTATGACTATACTATATACAGAGTTTCGAATAAAATCTAAGGCATGAAATGTACGCATGTTCAAAAGCAACATTTAATTCTAACACCTAAATTCTAAATGAAGCAGTGTACAAAGATCCAGCTCCAGAGAGCATGTAAAGATATCTGTAGCAAATAGGAAATACAACATAGAAGTAAGATTGCAAGACTTAATGTAAGATCAACTGTCATGATTTACTAATTGCCCACCTATCAAAAATTCAACATATATCAGGGAAAAATTGTCCTTATACAAGAGAGCCTGATCAGCACCTTAATATGTGGTGAGTTAACCTTGGCCAGCAGTCTACACCCAACCAGCCACTTTCTCACTCCCTCTCCTAAACTAAACTGGGGAGAAAATAAAATAGAAAAGCTTGTGGACAGAGATAAAGACAGTGAGATCACTTGCCAGTTACTACGGGCAAAACAGGCTCGTTCCTTCATTCCTGATTCCTCTACCCACTGCCCCTCATCTTGAGTGGTACAGAGGGACATGGGTCTGCAGCCAGTCTGTAACAGCTCCTCTCTGCAACTCTTTCCTCCTCAAACTCTTCCCCTGACCCAGCAGTAGTCCTCTCCAAGGGCTGCAGTCCTTCAGGATAAACTGGCTCCAACGTGCAACCTCCACACCACATAGTTCCTTCAAGTAATATCTACCTGCTCCAGCATGGTCCCCTCCACAAGCTGCAGGGAAATACCTGCTCCTGTGGTCTTTTCCACAGAGCGCATGGGAGTCCCTGCTCCAGCACTTGGAGCACCTCCTCCTCCTTCTCTGACACTGGTGCTCACAGGCCATTATTAAGGTGAAGAAACTGTATTTATATCATGTCATGATAACACACAAAATCAAGTCCAAGAATTATTCTCTTTTCACGATCTGTTGTATTAAGTGCATGACAGCATACTTATAGAAAAGGGTGAGCTAATAGAACTTGAAATTTGAAATCTGACCAGGTCTAAAATCCTTATTGAGCTTATTAGGTGGATTAATCCACCAGATGGTGTAGAAGATGTTAATATACATTTAGAAAAAGCACATTCATGTTTGAAATGTTAATTTTATATAAACCGGCCTGATGTGTAACTGTCTTGCTTCAGTTAATCTAATTAGTACAGAGAAACAACTGTATGATAGAGTGATCAATGCAATGGCAAATAAAAGACAATAATCTAAAAATTGCAGTGGCATTCAAATACTCTTTCCTTTCTGTGAATCAACAGCAACGAAAATGTTATTAGATTATGTATCTTATTTTCATCATGAAGCTTCATCATCATTGTCTGATGATGAGAATATAATGTCAGGGAAATGAATAATTCATGAATTATAAAATAAATTAAGGTAGTTATTCACTGTGAACAGAAATGCAGTATTAACGAAGGCTAGTCTTGTGTATTTTCTGTAACTGCAATTAACCATATGCCAAGGGCCGTTACACACTATTTATATTCTTTTAAATTAAGGGGTAGATGAAAGCCTCAGTGAAGTGAGGAATATCAGGGGCCTGGACAGTTTAATCCATGTCACATATGTATGATGTCAGACAGTAACGAAGGGAAGAGAAAAGAAAGTTCTCTGTCCACTCTGAGCTCTTTCCACCAGTCAATCTTCATTTGAAAATGTTCAAAGTAAAGCATCAGTGTCACATCGGCTTTGGGCTAACCTGTTGCACAGTTACGTGTGAACGCCGTGTAACACGGGGAAAGTCCACATAAAATTAGTACTGTAGTCGACATGAGAAAAGCTTGCAAGGTGAAGGCCTAACCATCTTTGGAAACGCTGGCCTATTTCTCATCTACTGCTGCTTTGAGCAATCATTCCAGGACTCCAACAAATCTGAAATTTCCTACACTGCAGAGGAAACACTATTGCAGCCTAAAACTCAGGAAAATATGAAAGCAGAACTGGGGATATTAAGGACAGGAAGCATGCAAAGGAAGATTTGTCCTTTTTTTTTTTTTTTCTTTCACTCCCGCCTCCCAGCATCTTAAGAAGAGGAAGAACTAGGTTAAGCAATTTCATTAAAGTCAGTTATGTGGACTGAAAAAAGTCACCTCTCTTAAGCTTCTCCCATCTGTGTGAACAAATAGGTATGCCAAGAACGAAAGCCTTACTGCATATGGAGCATTTCATCAGCATCAATAGTCCTCATTTTGACAGCTGTTCCTGTGACAGTTGTGCATGTAGAAAGAATCTGAAGGAGAACACTGGCTTCACAAAGTGATATGATCCCACGAAGCTGGACTACAGCAGCCTTCCTCATTCTTCAAACCTGGTTGAGAAAGAAAGGGTTTCTACATTTAGCATAGCACTGTAGCTGTGCGAAATTAAGCCGGTCTAACAGAAAAGGGCAATATATGTACTCATGTGCGCGCGCACACACACACACACACACAAAATGTATATTCTGGGGACTTAAGGCATTTTACTTGACAGGATTGCACTTCTCTAAATGTTGCTGTTCTGTGAGAAAATGGGTCACAAATTTCTGGTTTACTGCCTGAGAAAATTCAGATGCTAATTTGCTACACAAATTTTGAGCATAAATACAAGTAATCAATTTTCTTATTATTTTTCTTGGAAATTTAATTTGATGTGTTCAAAAAAGAGCACCAGCCATGCATTAAATCTGCATTAAATTCAGATTTTTATATATTTTCCCATTTGACTTTAAGTATTGTTTTTCTTGATAGTAAGTCCTACGAAAATTATTAAAGTAACAGAACTAATGACTTTGAGAAAACACTGTGTAATTTGGCCTTCTGAAAACTGGGGGATATTGTTACAGTGTTTTTTTTGCAGGGAGATAAACAAATCCAACTTCATTTACGATGGCTAGCGATACTGAATGCTCCTCTGATGTAAAGAACTCAGAGGACAGAAATCAATTTATTAATATCACCTCCCTCAGTTCATACAAATGTAATGAAATGCAATTTTTAGAAATGTTATTTCTTTTTTTAAAAAGAAAGTGGCATCTTGCAGTCCTGTGTTCTCATCCCCATTCATTGACAAATTCCTCCATGCACTGATCCACACCTTAATGGAACAGAAAGCCAAAAAATGTTTAAAAGAAAAAGGGTACCTGCAACTGCATGGAGGGCAGTGTGGTAGCTAAGAAAGATTCTGTAGCATTACCTCTAAGCAGAGTACTATTCCTACTCAGCAATCAGTGTTATAAAATTTAAGTTGGGCATTGCATTGAACATCATAAAACTTAAATTCCGTATCTAAACTGTAGAGCAGAAGTAGCCTATAGATCTATCTTGAAACTAAATTTACCATCTATCAACTTTGCTTAGCCAAGTAATGCATCCTAAAAGCTAGCTCGGGAGAAGCTATACTGACTGATCCAGTAAAAAGAAAAAGGAAAAGGAGGACGTATGGCCTATACTTCAGAATTCCCTCAGTTATACATATATCCAAAACAAGAACCCTAGAATTCCATCTGACTGTGTTGCCTGAAGGGCCACATACTTTATACCATTTGTTTGTAACTAGGTCACATGGCTGACAATAAAGAGGCAAGAAACCCTGGGGTCCCTCCTAAAAACTGAAAGACAAGGACAGTAAGACATTTAGGCATTCCTAAATTAACTATTTTCATTTTTCAAAATATTTTAAGATGTATTTTATTTCCTTACAATATTCTTGTCTTTATCTTTTTTTTTTTTTTTTTTTTAAAATCCGAAACAGTACTGCTTTTTCACAGAAATGATGACATTTGGCCAGCTGCAATAAGGGCCCCTAAAAACATATCATTACTCTTCAGAAGCAACCTGTTCCTCCTACCCACCCTTCTCCCTCACATGCTTGGCTGTTTCCAGATGAGCTGACACATTGCAGGAATTCAGCAGTCACAGATTGCCTCCAGCTCAGCTGAGCTCAAATAACTAGCTGTGTTTGTGTGGCATTTCTGATATCCATAGGGAGATCCTGTAAGCTGGTCCAGCCACTGTGAAATAAACAACATTCAGCTTCTCTGCTCAGCTCACCCTCCCACCTCCACGCTGTGTCCACTACAGAACTGTGCCCCTGTCTTTGGAGATTTGTCTTTTTCTTTTTTTTTCTGTTACGTAGGTGGAATTCCTTCTGTTGCCGTTGTTGCTGCCATCTTTTCAGGCTGTATTTGTTTTATGAGAAGTGCTGTGGGTGCCAAAACAGCACTCTGGCTGTTTGTATGGACCATATTTCTCTTGTGAATAGCAAACTCCTAATAAATACCAGGCTTAGAATTTCAAATACTAGAAACATCTTCCATGCAAAAGGATAACGAAACGTATAATAACATGCCCTCACATACTGTTTGGTCTATAGCATATCTTTCATAAAACTATACAGTGCTGATATAAAGTCCTTAGATAGCATGAAATTCATCAGACCTGTGAACAAATACCTCCATTTTTAATTACCTTTGTCATTAATATCCTGTGTTACATTTAGTTTCAACTTTCAATCTAGCCTTCCCTGAATGATGTCTTTTTTGACAGGTTAAGAAATTACCTTCAGTCAAAAATCTGTTCCCCACACGGGTACTTTAATTGGTCAGATGGCTTGATATTTGGATAAACTCTGTAGTTCAAAATTCCTTACTCCAAATTTAATCTGTACGGGTCAGAACGTATGAATGTTTGCTCAGGCTGACTATGCAAACAGGTCATTTCTAGTTTATACTGTGGTTTGCTTTTATTTTTAGAGGGGTGGGAGTGGGGAAGAATCCTCACAATCTATTCACAACTTTTTGAAACTACTGGTTCCCCAAACGAACATAGTGGGTCTCATCAATTGTATTTATAATTGTTATGTATTTTAGCTATTTTTGTAACTATTCTTTTGTTCATAGATTCAAAAACTAGATTAGGACATCTGCTAATTATGCCGGGAAGTGATATTTAATTGATTATCTGTGGTTCTCACATCCTTTCCACAGTTGTTAATTATCAGAATATTCTCTTCCATTTCATGTCCACAAAGCTATGCTCTTCACAGTAGGCATGTTGTCTTCAATTTGGGGCTTATAAAACATATACATTTATCTCAATACACAATCCAGACAGGTTTATACTATTGATTTATCCTCTGCATTGTTAATTATTCCTTCAATATATGTAATCTCAAAATTTTAGCAAGAATACATATTTTTTTTCTTTTTGGATAGACAAGAAATCCCTGGGTAAACTCACCAGGAAATTTCTGATAACTGTAGTAAAAAAAGAAACTCAAATAAAATGCTGATTTTTCAAAATGTTATTGAGCTTACCCTTTTCCCCTGTGGTATCTCCGCAAGTACTTGGACACATCTGTAAATTTTACAGAATCTTGAACTAATAAATCCTGCAAAGGCACTTCTTTCACCTAGTTTTACTTGTTCTGCAACAGGAAAAGCAACACACATAGAAAAAAAAATATTGTAAGAAGTTCTTTTAAATAAATAATGATAGAAGAAAGTTTATAATGCATCATGAAAATACATTTCAGCATACACTTAAGTTAAATCATTAATTCATTATTAAGTCCCATTCAACTATACTGTCAACTGCTGGGAAGTTCCAGAATATCTATGGGGATCCATTCAGATATTGTTAATTATGGGTTAAGATCATAAATTTATCATAACTATACTAAGAGTTGCTACTATAGTAAAGCTGTAACAATGATACACACAATTATCAATCAGCTTCTGTGAATTTATAATGTGTTTAAGCATAAGCCTCTTCAAAGCAAACTGATGTTCCTAAAAAAAGAGTAGTGTTTTCCAACAGTACTGTACATTTTTCTCTTGAAAGCAAGACCATTTTACTAACAATACACAAATACTGAATTCTGAAGTTTTCCAGATTCTTTCCTTGCTTCCCATCACAACTGTTAATGTCCATAATGACAGAGAAAATTACTAATACTATTCTAATCTCACAGACAAATTGGATCATTAAATTGGCAAAATTTTGCTTAACAAATGTGAAGTTAATTTAAACCTGTGACAGAAAATGACCTAGTCCAATACCTATAAAACATTTTAAACCTCCTTTTTATAAACATAGTTTATAAATAATTGTTTGTTGATATCATTCTGGCTTATTCCATCCCATCTTCATGTCATTGGAGAAAGAATTATTTCATAACTCTGCTGGAAGTCCTTGCAACTCTTTATTTGTTTACTTCTTTTACTGTTCAAACAAAGCTACGACCACTACAATGTTTATTAGGCCAGTGCTAATAAAAGTAGTTGAAGAGTCACATAAATAGCTGGGAATACATGACTGTCATTCCAGTCTCTAGTTCAGAGCCTAAAGTCGTGAAACTAAGCAAAGCTCCAGTGGAACTATTCTAACCTACACTAGCTGTATCTCAGATTTCATGAAACAACTACATTTTCTCATAGATGGAAAAAATAAAACTAACAAAATTAGACACAGATCAAAATGAATTGCTGGTATAGTTTTGCTATTCAATGAGGTAAAGCAGCTGTTAACACAATTCAAATAGCCAGCTGACTCAGCTTTATTATGCTTCAACTACAGGCAAAATGGTTTGCCTTTTCTCACAAAATAAGAAAATAATAAATAAGAAACTGTTATCTAAGTCCATAAATTTCAGAAGACCAGAGATATTTTGGATGATACCTTTTCTAAAACATCTTGGAAAAGTAAAGAAAAAAATTTTTTTTAAATTGCCTTTCGCAGAATTAAAAGGCTCAGCAAGCCTGAAAACCCTACCTGTAATCTCCATTGAGGATCTAAATGGCATCCTTGTAGCCAGTACAGGGAGAAACCACTCACACTGAACTAAAAGTAATGATACCAATAAAGAGGAATCATTTTGAGAATCATGTAATCGGTTTGCCTTACCCTCCTAATCATCAGGGGAATCATGAGGAGACTATAAACAGTTTGGTATAATATAAAACTTAGGAAAAGAGATTGTCAAGAAAATATGAATTGTCACAAAAAAAAACAAACAAAAAACACACAGAAGAATGAAGTATAACACATTTGTGAAATGATGCAATACCCAAATTAAATCAAAACTTTGATATGATGGAGACCTAAAGAAAGTACATTAAGTTTACATGTCTAAAGTCTTGAATGAAAAAGCTAATAAACACACTGAAGTAAGTTTGAAAACAATGTTTGATATAGCAGTCATAGAATTAATTCATTCAAAGGCGATGATTATGTTTTGACCTCTTGCTGAGGAAGGGTCTCAAAAAATGGAAATTTATGAACAAATAAAGTAAGATTCATCTCATCTAATTGAAGATTCTAATAGCGTAGCTAGTTAACATTCATTGTTTAAGTCCTACTTACAGTCAATATATAGAGATGAGCACTTCAAGGAAGTGATTCATTCATCCTGCCCATACCTAGCTAACTAAGAGGGTTTTCATTACATCTTCTTGGAAGAAGCCCTCCACTCTGCTGCCTGACAGTGATAAAGATGGTCGAGACAGCTATGCTAGCATTGAAAATGTATTCCTTTCCAAATTTGTTACTTTCAAGAAATTCAGATTAGCTGTCCCAGGTATGGCATTTTAGAAATCAGAAAATCAGACAATTAGGCAATTGTAAAGAAGGAATGGAACTTCATGGCAAGAGCTACAATTCAATTTAGATTAATCCGGGTATTCAGTAGATACTACTATTGGTAAGTCATCATGCTCTTAGTTCTATTATTTTTAATTTATAAAGATGCTTTATATGAGTTCTCAGTTTAATCTGTTTTAGATTTAGAATTGAAGAGGGTTAAACCTCAGGGGAAGATTTGTAAAACAAAAAGTAACTAGATATCTTAAATGTAAAGTATTGCAAAAAAAACCCAAACCATTAAATTAACATTAAATTTAAAAATTAATGTGTAATCTACAGTTATTTTTACTTCATCTATCGTGTAGCTGTCCTCAGACCATACAAAATGACTTTATGTAGTGTGAAAATGGTGCAAAAGGTCTTCTGCCTTCCTGTACCACATATCTTCTCATAGAACAGATTTTTTTTTCATCCAGTCTAGCCTGTAGCTCTAGGGTTGTGGAAGGAATGAGTAGCATGAAGAAATATGACCACATGATTCACTATTCTTAAATGCACTAAACAAATACCATAAAGAGGACAATATGGAAAATGAAGTATAAATAATTATTACTATGTAATTCTTACGCATCTTGCAGATTTTAAGACAATCCTAACACATCTCTATGAAGAACTCACTTCAAAACCTGCAGCATACAGAATATAAAATATGGTGATACGACAAATGTTTTTACTGAAGCCTCTCATAGAATAACGCATATAGCAACTTCCTTTCAAGCCTATGCAGATTAAAAAAAAAAAAAGAGTTGTGTATATGTATTTATATACATGCACACATATGCATAGCCACAAAAGTGATAAAAACCTTTATTAGCTCCTCAACTTTTACATAAATGATCAACTAATATATATGCCATCTTTATTTTGCCCATGTGGCTATGACTAAGCTTGACTCACGCCAACGATAAGTGTTTCCATAACAACTAACACAAACAGGAAAGTCATAGCGAACCTATTAAAAAAGAAAAAAAGACAAAATTTTTCCTAATCCAGTAACTTGACAAAATAAACAATCTGGCCATATAAAAAGTTCATTATAATTCCTTGAATCCTGATTTGGCAGCTGCTGTGTACCTAGTAGAAAGAGCATACAACAGTCCCCAGACTTCATCACCAGTGATATTTCAGTAGTCAGAGTGGGGTTTTTTTCATTATTGTTTGGACATCAGTTGGTCTTTCTCACATTACAGGATATTCTGGGCTAAAATAGGCCAGATGTTAAAATTCAAATAATGGAGCACAGCAACTAGTCTTTTTTCGAGTCTTTTAAACTAAACAGATAGCTCTTAAAACAAAAGGAAACAAAACAAAAATGATAAGTCTAACCCGAATTACGGTGTGGTTTGGTGGAGTCATGATAATATTCCTGCATACGGAAAGTTGTTTATGCTTAACAGCAGCAGACTTTTCAAACTATCAGGCTAAGACAAACAGATGGTCTACCAGATCTTGCTCTTGGTGCAGCTCTCCAGGATCCCAGTGCCCTGTTCCCTCAGACAAGATTCCTGTCTAGAGTGCAGTGCTTTGTCTCCTGATACAACTGTCTTTCCTTCCTTCTTCCTCACGGAGTGGGAAGAGGCTAGTGCACACCTAGATCAAATCAGATCCAGCACAGACCACAGCGCTCACCTAGATCCAGAAATGTAACCTGCACCATCAGCTTAGATATAGCCACAAGGGCCCTACTATCTCCTGTCATTTTTCCAAGCAGAACAAGACTTGGGAATGCAGAGATCTCTGAGAAGTTGTATGCATTGGGAAAGAAAGTATATCACTGGTCAGCCATTAAGAACTTTTTATACGTATTTATGAATGAGCTGAGATGTTTCTGCAGAGTCTATGTTGTCCTTCCATTTAGTGGAAAAGGTGTCTATAGTACCAATTTCTCATTTTTGGAAAGGGAGGCACCAAGGACACTGCATTTGTTTCATACTCAGAAGCTTTCAGTGAAAATATTTCTGGAAAAGTAAAGGCTGCCCGACGTTTCCTCCACTAATTCTTTCTTAGTCTTTCTCTGACTCCTATCCAAATATTAAGAGCTGGTAGCTGTTCAAGGAAAACTCTGTGGACAAAGGCAGAGCTGAAATGATTCAGATTGAATGCAATTACAAATATTGAACAAAATACTTTCATCATTATATATTTCAATGCTACTTTTTGCAAACAGATCTAGCACAGAAGCACTAGCTAGTAGGAAGTTGAAATCTGGCAGAGACGTGCTGGTAGAGGGGTGCTTTTCAACATGACAGGAAGCTTTGGTTTAGCCAGAAAAAACTTTTTTGATAGAAACTGGCATATGCAAAATAGATTTTAAAACAGAATTCTTTATAATAACTATTTCCCTTGGATATCAAAGTGAAGATTTGACCTAATAAATATTAAGTACAGCAGGAGCTTCTACATAAGTAGTGTCAGGGTAACTGTTGCATGAAACCATACACACAGCGTCTTTTGTAAATCTCCCACATACTATTTCATAATGTTTCCTGTACCCTCATATACAAGTAGCAGAAGATAACATTGATTAATATTTTAAGATCTTAACATGTTAGAAGAATAAGTTGTGGAAATTTTTAAATTTTCTCATAATAACAATGTTTACATGAATTAATTTGCAATAAAACATCCTCACAGTTATTAACATTTTTCTAAAATACTTACAGCAGGTCCTCCTTCAAATAATGGTCATTCACCCAGTCTTTATTAGCAGAAAGCATTTTTTGAAGGTTAGGTACTGATTCTAGTTTGGGTGCTACAGCAGCTGGCATGTTCCCAGATCCTTTCTTCTCTAGAGCTATGGATTATCTTGCCATTGCACAATGAACAATACATATATTGCCTGAGAATTTTGAGAGGAAATTGGAAGATGATTCCAACAATAAAATGCAATTTATCATTTAATTAAAGAATAGTTGAGATTGAAAGGGGACTCTGGAGGTCATCTTGTCCACCTCACCTGCTGAAGTAGAATCATTTAGAGTAGTGTGCCCAGGACCATGTCCAGACAGCTCTCAAATACCTGCAAGGATGAAAACTCTATGACCCCTCTAGGCAACATGTGCCAGTGCTTAGGCATCCTCACGGGTAAAATGTTTAATATACTAGATACGCTTTTATTTTGAAAGGGGAGGAAGGTTATTTTCTTATACTGAAGTGTTTTTTCTCTGGGAGGTTTAAAAGACTGCTACTTTGGGAAAGAGATCAAGGACCATCTCTAGTTACAGAGATTGACTTGACTAATGACACTAAAACAGCAGTTTAACAGTTGTTTCCTAAATTTTTCTGGGATTTATTTTAGTGAATAATTTATTTGTTTTATTTAATGAATATGGGATTTCCATTTTAGTTTAGCCTGAATTTAATGCATCATTATTTTAGCTCTACCAATAAGGATATAATATTAAACTGAATTAACATGCTCAGCATATCATTGATGTTAGGATCGAGGGAAAACCTCTCTAAGAAAGCAATAGAGAAACCCAAATTTTCAGCCTTGTTCTGTCTGTATTCTGCTCTTCTTACAAGTATTCACAGACAACGGCTCAGTATTTGCTCAAACATTGTTCTTCTTGTGCCTTATAATATGCACAGCCTAAATCTGGAAATGAATGCTGTGCTCAGTCATTCCAGGTATGGTGACCCTTGAAATACCTACATTAGATGGGAAGTTCTTTTACCCTCCCTGCTTCATGACAGAGAAATGCAAAACAGACATGCTCAACTGGTTGACTCAAATAACAACATACTTTTTCAGTCTGCATCATAATGTATGCAATGCCATCTTCATAAAAAGACAGTATGAAGAAAATTTTCTAATAAAATGTATATAACCCAGAAACATCTCATTATTCACAGCATCACATCAACTGAAAGCCTACGGTGAAATTCCTATACATTTCAGGGGGATTTTGTCCACATTCTCAGTGACTTGCTGGATGGTGAACTCTAACTGATTTAGTTTGCATCTAACCTAGCTAGTTATCAGCCCATTTCCTATAACACAAGATAGATGTTCAGAAACAAAATCTCACAAATACTAAGTCAACTTCTACTGTTGAAAGGTCTTGAATGTAATTTGTGGTCTAGTTGGTACTGAAATTATACTTTTAAATATGTGTATAATTTATGTATGCAGATATAAATAGGCAGCTCTTAGTATGGAATAAAAAAATCTTGATCTGTGCTATATGTATGAGACAATAAATATTAACATTTGAGAGAAGTCATTTTCAATTTTTAACATATCAGCTTTCTAGTATCTATGTGATAGCCTTCTCTTTAAGGTAAAATTAATTCCTATAGACACATAAAGTGAGTATGTCAGACATAGACTGCAGTGTATTTAATCCAAGCTGACAACAAATATTATTGTGGATACTAATTATGCTTCTTAGGGTTGCAACAAAGGATCAGCATGGCATGGAGCCCTAATACGTTAGGTCCTTTGCTTGGAGAGAAGCAGGGGGTTTTATCTGAAAGGGCTATGAGCTAAAACAATTCAAATGCAGAAAAGGCAGAAGAAAAAGGCAGACAGAATAAATTATCTGATGGCTGGCAACAGTGTTCTAATTCACATTTTTAATAGGGCGAAGGGTACTTAGAGTTAGTTGAAGCTACACTGGAAGAGAGGGAAAAAGAAAATGAGGGTGAGCTAGAGCAATGAAAAAGGGTAAAAGGGCAAATGTGGAAGAGAAAATCTGAATGACATTGAAGATTAGAGCAAACAGCCAAATCAGAGTAGATGAAAGTCCAGTCAAAACTATGCAGGACTTTGAATGAATAAAAGTCCAAGCCTTGTTTGCTTCTGCAGCTGATATTAATAATGTTTCTTACTGATCTTCTCAACTACCCATCGAGATCAGTGATAATACACTACTTTGCTATCTTAAGACCCAGGCAATTTTCAAGCTTCATCTTTATTTATCAGTTTTTCTCCAAACAATGATTAGATGTCTGTGCTTTCATTTACTAAATGTGTCATGAATTCAAATATAGTAGGGTACTGAAAAATTAAATGGAGATATCTATAGCTACATTGTACTACGTGGTACATTTTCATTAACAGTAATAGCCTTTCACAGATGAACAATCAGAATTTTACCAGGTAAGCATTACATGAGATGTTGTCTTAATTATCTTTTTTTTTTTTTCCCCCAAAATACATGGCAGAATGTTCTTTTGTGTAACCAAATATGTGATTGATTTTGCAACAGATTAAGTTTTTGATTATGAAAAAGTTGTCACAGCCTTGTTTGTTGCATCCTTGAATTCTGCTTATTAGAGTGGGAACAATCTTTTGCTTGAATAAGCTGAATTAAAATTAAAATAATTAACTCATACTTTTAAAATTATTTTTATTACCACTTTTTTGTTCTTTAAAGAAACTACATATTATCTGGACAAACAGCAATGTTTGAAATATCACTATCTGAAACACAAACACGCCTTTATAAGAAGGAAAAATACGTTACATGAAGCACATATAACTTCTGAGAACAACTGGTCAATAGAGGATAGCTATTGGCTGTTTTTTCCAGGCAGCAGACTTAGGATGTGATTTAGTTCACACTTACACAAACAAGATCCTTAAGATCCCATGGTAGAGGTTGATACTGGAGTGCAGAAGGTCCTGGATTCTAGTACTAGTATTTTGAAGGATTGTTCTGTATTCATTGGAGGACAAGCAGCTCTTCCTTTTAAATCAGCCTCTTGGATGAGAAAGAGCAAAAGTTTGCTCCTTCTCCCCTAAAATGTGTTTTGTTGCTTGTGTGGGATGTTTCAAAAGAGTATTTCATTTAAATTGTTTCCCTACATCTTCACACATTCACTGGCAATATTAAAAGTTTATCCCTTTCTTATCACAGTGCCTAATTGTTTCAAGCCTCCCTAAGACCTTAGGATTCAATCACTCGTTTCAAATAGTCCGTAAATATTTTCCAGCTTCTTCAGAAAATAATCTTCTGCTCTGTCAGAAGTTTTAGAAGAGGACTATTAAAGAATATATACAGAGGCAAGAGAGAACAGTCATTTACTCAGAATGAAATTGGTTCTGAAAGTTTTCAAAGTATTTATATAAGCTGTGTTATGATGGGAATTTTTTCAAATCTCTGTAAACTGCCATATCCCATCAGGTAGTGAGTTTCTAAAATACCACTTCAGCAGCACCTTCTATGTAGCTGCCAGATAAACAAACATCTGTGGCTCTGTGTTGCCAAGGACGCTGATGGCAGAGAACGGCATGAATGGAAGCTTTGCTGCAGGAGGCTGGCTGGGTGCCGCTGGGGATACAGAAAGGAGTCAGAGAGGGAAAAAAATTACCTGTGCATTATTTCTTTATATTATGCCATTGAAATAAATTGAAAAACTAATAAATATGTGCAATGAACAGCCACCAATTTGTTTTTAAAACATGACTTCACTTGGCTGCTGTTTTCTTAGGAGGGCACTGCAGCCTTTCAGAATGTATTTTATTTTGATTCATGAGAAACTAAATCATGCAATGGGTCTGTTTTGTTAAATGATGCTACATTTCTACTGTATTTTATATACTGTTATATACTGAAAAAGATATTACTAGGTTGATTCTCCAAAAATCTGTTCCAGATTTACATATGTCATTTAGTGACTTAGCATATTTCTGTAAACAATATGTAGAATAAGTTTAAGCTCTCTAGTGATTTTGAGTTACTTATTTTTGAATGCTATCCAAAAAGGTGTCCTATTTTCAATGTATTCAACCTCTGTACTCATTAGTGTTTCTTTAGGTCTTAAATGAGACCTAGAGAGGGTGCTTTAACTGACACGCCCAAAAAGGTACAAGGAAAATTAAAAATAACACTGCAGTTTTGAAAATGTTAAAAATGTAAAAACACAATTTAAGAAATTACAAAAAGACCCCACTGAAAATTAGGTCTCTATCCTGAGAAAATTTGAGACTTCATAAAGGGTTTACTGTTACAGATCAAAAAGAAAAAAAAAAAACCACAAACAAAACCAACAAAAAACAACCAGATTAATTCCTTGCAAATATTTCATTACATGAGGTTATTTTAAAATTTGAAGTTATAACTAGCCAGAATTTAAAAGTTTCATTGCGACATAAGAGGAGCTCCAGGTGCCAGAGCAGAGATTCTTCTGCAGCCCATGGTGAAGACCATGGTGAGGCAGGCTGTCCCCCTGCAGCCCATGAAGCTTAACAGTGGAGCAGATATCCACCTGCAGCTCATGGAGGATCTCACACCAGACCAGGTGGATGCCCGAAGGAGGCTGTGATCCTGTGGGAAGCCCACACTGGAGCAGGTTTGCTGCGATGACTTGTGACCCCATGGGGGACCCAGTCTGTTCCTGAAGGACTATACCCCACAGAAGGGACCCATGCTGGATGAGTTCATGAAGAACTGCTTGCAGCCTGTGGGAAGGACTCATGCTGGAGAAGCTCATGGAAGACTGTCTCCTGTGGTTGGGACCCCGCGCTGGAGCAGGGAAAGTGTGAGGAGTCCTCCCCCGAATAGGAAGGAGTGGCACAAACAACATGTGATGAACTGACTACAACCTCCATTCCTGGTCCCCCTTTGCTGCTGGTGGGAGTAGGAGGTAGAGAAAATCAGGAGTGAATTTGAGCCTGGGAAGAAGGGAGGGGAGGGGGGAAGGTGTTTTTAAGATTTGGTTTTATTTCTCATTATCCCGCTCTGATTTGATTGGGTCTGCTTTGCCCATGATGGTAACTAGTGAGTGATCTCCCTGTCCTTATCTTGACCCATAAGCCCTTTCATTTTATCTTCTCTCCCCTGTCCAGTTGAGGAGGCAGAGTGATAAAACAACTTTGGTGGGCACCTGGTGTCCAGCCTGTGCGAACCCTCCACAATACATGATGAAAAACTTAGAAGCAAACTTATCAAAACTTAGAACTTGTTACCAGTGAAACAAACACAAGATGAGTATGCCGGACACAATGAAAAACAAACTCCTTTTCTCATGGTTTAAAATGAGAACTATGATATCAATATCTACTGTATATAAGAACAAAAAGACAAACCTTACTTTCTACCAAGCACCTTTACTTCTAGATATTGGCACCGTTCTAGGATACACTGGTCTTATTTCTTCTTCTGTAGCCCCATTCATTGTGTAATGTGCACTTCATCTAATTTGACAATCACATCTCTCTAAGGGGCAGCAGAGAATTAACTTTCTAAGTGAGCAAGGGCGCACATTCTAAGCTGTAACAAAACCAACAGAAGTGCTAGTTAGGGGACGTATCATAAATCCTCCCCCCAAAAATTAGTTAATTTCCCCACAGCCTGCTATTAGACAAAGATTATCAGCAGTATCTTATCAGATAAAGCAGCAGGAGTACTGGAATATATTGCAAGACACACAGATTCACACAGAAAGATACAATCAATGTTCCTATTGGCCACTATCCAAACACAACTGGAATTTCATCTCTATGTCTGTGCTCATAGATTTAATTATTTTCTAGAATAAACCTTATATTTTGAAACTCCAGGCCTACACACAATTTTTCTTTTGATATTTTAATGCACATGGCACATCTCTCTCAATGCTTAAAAGGGGATTTTCATGTAAAAATGATTTTCACCTTTCTCTTCTGTCCAGAGAAAATCAGCTGAATCTGCCATGAAGAGGCAGACAAATGTAAATATAACCTGTGGCCTAATCCTGCATATCCCTAATCTCTAAATGATTTTGTCCCCTTACATTTTTCTAAAAAGGTGTGGACACAACGTTCAAGGTAATTCAGCCTGGGATCAGTATACTTGCTGCCAGTTTGTATGAGTTTAACTTCAGACTCCTCTGTTAGAGAGGACCATACTTTGCAAGGCACATGCAGTTCAAACTTTCATGGAAATGTACCAATTTATTCTCCGACAAACTGCCAGATTGCATGATTCAGATGGGTCCCTCACTGGTAATATGAACATTCTTATGGAGCAACAGAATAGAAAATACGTATCTCAAGAAAAGTATGTCCTGCTTTTAGGAATCTGTAGGCTGCTTTGATAATACATGGGGCACCTCGAAATAGAAAATAGTGCTACTGTAAAGAAGACATGGGATGTGGGTTTTCCTCTAATAATTATCTTTGATAAAGGAAAATTATGTTTTTCTAAGGTCCAAATCATGTATCTTCAGCCTCTGTTCAGTGTGCATTCAACAGTTAGACATAAAACTCTAGATCTCACTGGGAATATTGTCTAGGATGAGACCCACATATCTCCTCACACTTGAGACTCAGTGTCCCAAATATCACAGCAGCAAATGCACTAGCTCAGGGTAACTGTGAATTAAGTAGATAGTAAGGAACACCAGTACTCAGACTTCATGAAAGAGCCTGCCATGAGGAAAGCGGAACAAGGCTGTGCACCAGAGACTTCAGCTGAGAAGCATCCTAGGAAGCTGGTTATTTCTCAGCTTTTAGTAACTACCTCTGAAGTAAGAATCAGTCAGTAACAGGTTGTGTTAATGGTACTGCTGTGAGCAGCAGGAGCACAAACCAATGGCAGAGCCTCCAGGAGGAGTGTTTGCACCATCTGCCATCAACTTCAGTCCCAAGGAGACCACTGCTGTTAGTCTGTGACTCGTCTATGGAGACCAGTGCCTATGTTAGCCTTGTCTGATTTACTCCACCTCCAGTTTGTGCTACAAAAGTGAGGATGGAACGTACAGCACTGCACAAACTCTACCACTTATGTGCTGGACACCTTTGAGGAGCAGCATCTGCCGGCGCCTGATGAATCCCAGTGGGGACAAGTGCCTGGTCACAGGGGTGCTCCTCCTCTGAATTAGCTTGGGCTAGAATGAGGAAGGGGTGGTTTATACTGGTAGAGAATGAAAGGAAAGGTAGTCACACAAATAGCAACTGTCTCAATTACCCAGCACCAGCTAGAAGCTGAGAGGCAGCAAGATCCCTCTTAGCTGTAAGTGACTGTTTCAAAGCAAAGTCAGGCATGTCTCAAACTACCTCCAGTGATGGTTTGAACTAATGTTTAATTTTGCCATGAAATGGCCTGGAAATGCTCACAGAGCCAGGAAACAGCTGAGAAGCAGTTCAAAAAGCTGTTCAAGCCATTTATCTTCTGTGCCTCTCAGCAGTCAGTTACCGGCTGCTAGTTCAGAGGTGGTGTGCAAGCATTATCCACATAAATGAACTTAATATCGGTAAATATTTTGAGTCTATGACAAGTTTGGGATTAAGCTAATTATATAGGCACTGGACATCATGCCAAAGTTTCACTGGAAAATTCCAATCCACTGAACCCATAATATTCTGTCTGAAATAATTTACATTCAGGAAAGTTTCACAAAAAAAACAAGTGAATGAGATTTGCTGCAGAGCACAGACTAGTAAGGTCTAGAGAAATTCATATTTCATGCAAGTTTTTAACAGTACAGAAAAAGTCAGCACACCTAGCTCCCTTTTATTTTTTTCAACAGTTACGTCTGTTTCATTCAACCCAAATAAATTTCAAAAAGTAAATAAATAAATAAAGGAAAGCCAAAATATACTGCCACCAAAGTTTCTGAGACTCAAACAACAACTTTGTATGTATGCTCTGTAGAACAGTAAATGAAACCCTTTCACATAAATGACATAACCGTCTGTGGTAGGTTGACCTTGGCTGGCTGCCAGATGCACACCGATCTGCTCATTCACCTCCTCTCCACCTTTTCAAAAGGACAGAGGAAGAAACTAAGATGGAAAAGCTCATAGGTTGAGATAAATACAAAGAGATTATTTACCACTGACTACTGTCATGAGCAAACCAGATTTGAATCAGGGAAAAATTAATTTAATTTATCACCAGTTAAAAATATACTTTGATGAAAACCAAAAACTAAAACATCTTTCCTCCAAATCCTATATTCCTCTTTCTTTTCAGGCTCAACTTAATTTCTTCATTTCCAATTCCACTAACTCTGCCTCAAGGAGGGATGAGGAATGGGCTCAGTCCATAACTGTTCTCTGCTGGTGCTTCTTACTTGCACTTTTCCCCTGCTCTAGCACGGGCTACAGACCTTCAGGATAATCCTGCTCCAGTGTGGGCTATGGATGGGACTCAGTCACTGAAAGAAACATCCACTTGCTCCAACGTCTGCCACAGGCTGCAGTGTAGATATCTGCTTTGCTGTGGTGTCTCCATGGGCTGCAGCGGAACTTCTGTTCCAGTGCCTGGAGAATTTCCCCCACCCCCCCACCCCTGCTTTTTCTCTGGCCTTGGTGCTTGCAGGGCTCTTTCTCACTTGTTTTTTTACTCACTCTTCATTGCTCGTTCAGCATTTTGCCCTTTCTTTAATATGTTTTCTTAGAAGTGCCACCCACTTGGCTGAGGGTGCTATAGTGGGTCCCAGCTGGAACCAGCTGTGACCAGCACAGGACAGCCTCGCTCTCTTCTCACCTACCAACATCTGGCCACAGATACCCAATACACCATCATGATGTATTTATGGTTTCATCACTGCTCCTCACGCCTTAGTAAACTGTAATGAGCATTCAAGTATGCTATCCAAAGTGGATAATTTAAAGAGATCTACTGGGTACCTTCATCCCACAAAACATCCAATTGATTAGTGGGTTAAGGTCCTTTATGTTCTAATGGAATTTATTTTCAGTTCTGAGGCAGAAGAAGGGATTGAATATGGGACTGCCCCATGTCTGATGTTTTCCACCAATAAACAATCATATTAAAAACATACCCAGAAGGCCACATTCTCCAGTAGCTGTGTTTTAATAAAAGTTCTTCTTTTTAAGTCTGTATACCACAATGTGTATAATTCTGCTGAAAGTTAAGGTGATCTAAGGCCTAAATATATTTTCTAAGATAGAAATCAGACATCCATTGCTTAGTCAATGAGCAAAGAAGTCGTCCAAATAAATGTAAGGAGAGACCAAAGCTTTCAGTCATTCTTGACTTAATTAGCCACTATATATAGTTGATGAATCGTATGAATAAATAATTGCATCTGGGCATTGATGAAGTCAAAGTGCACAAACATACTTGTAGTGCCTGTGGAAGATCATGATGACTAATAATGGTTCATTTTATCTCAGCACCTGGATATTTTCATGTCAAGAAGAACAGAATCCGTATTCAGCAGACCTTCATCAGCGGTAAGACCTCTGGTCTCAGTTTTCTATAAATACAATCTTAGGCAGTGAGACTACTTGTTTACTTATCTGTGATGAACTAAATGTACTTCGGTAAACAGGTATATGTTTGGTCCGTGAACTTTCCTTAATCTTTATAGATTCATTGCATTCATCCAGCTCTCAAGTGTTCATTAAAAACCAAATCCAAACAAACCAATAAATTCTTAGCTATTGAACTGAACCTTAAACAAATAAAAGTGTTAAGGCTGAAATACATTGTGTTGATGTAAGGGGGAAGCTTGTGCTTTTCTCATATGTGCCATTTGAAGGCTGTGATAGCCTAGCATGAAAATTAAATTATTTCTAAAGACAGCAAGACAAAGGCCCTGATGTTTCCACATCATTTATAGCAGTCTAGGAAGAAGAGTTGACAAGAGAACAACAAAAACAAAATAATAGTAGTGTGAGCACCAACCCTTTCACACGGAAGAAAATAAAATGCTATTATTTGAAAAATATCTAGTTTTCAATAAATATTGAATTAATTAATCCAAAAGCAAACATAGTGGATATTCTACATATACAGTACACATATTATGTGCAAGCTAAGAAATAATCAGTGATTGTATGCAGCTGTTGTTTTATAAAATTAATTGCACTGCATGTACTTAGAAGACGAAATACTTTTTGCTTGGATCAACACCAAATGTCAGTATCAAAAAAAAAAAAAGGAGGGGAAGAATGAGTTTTTAATGCCTGCTTGTTATTTCATGGAAGCAGATTTATAAGGTCCATAACAAAAAGCAGCAATGCACTACATCATTACTGACAGAAGTTTTTTCAGTTTTGTGACAAACACCTGAAATCTATGTTGCCATTTTCTTGATTCTATGGCAAACACAACCTGATATATTATTACAAGTACATTTCCACTCTCTACTACCTCCAGTAGCATTGCATTAACATGCTGTTCCAAACTAATGAAAATTATTTGAATATGGATCTACCAGGCAATGGTTCAGCTGAAACAATGGGAAGATGAAATGAAATATATGACTTCTAAAATTTACTCTAAAATAGGGAGACCGTCCCACCACTCAAACTAACTTGTCAAAGGGTTATTTAAGTGACTTAGCACTTTAGAGGAAGACTGAAATCTTTTTCCTAGAAAAGTATGTTTGGTGCAACCACTTGTTCTTGGCCTTAATCCTGGAATACTAGAAGAAAATAATAAGACTGTTTTACATAGGAAGAGAAGGGAAACACATTTGAAAGTCTTAAGTAGCTCTCAAATTAAAATTATTCATAGTTGTAGTTTCCACAGTTAATATTTGCCCACAAATATTCTAACAGAAAGGTAGATCGCCACATTTACCTTAAAATTTCTGGCACTATTCCCAGAACAAACCACTCTTGTCTTTTGCATCCATAAATGGGTCCACACATAAGCAATTGTGCTATATGGTTTCATGGAAACCAGTGATGGTCCAGGTTATTTTATGAGCTACAAATCACATATGCGGGATTAGGTCTCTGATGATTTTTTCTGCTATTCTTATTTACCAATTAATCACACTGAGGTGGACTGTGCAAGGTGAGATTCCTTCTGATTGAAATCAACAGAGCTACACAAGGTATTAAACTGATCAGGATGTTTCAAAATCCCTAAACTATCTTCTATGGTCCAGCATGCCCATCCTCTTTAGAACACTGACTAAAGAAACATCAGGTTTCGCATACATAATCTGTAGCAAGGTTACATGTGAATTTTTAAGGAAAATGAAATAGTCAAAAAGTACAAAAAAAATTTGCAACCTTTTGTAACTCAAGACCAAATTCAGCAGAAGACTGACATTTATGCAGTTGTCTCATGCATCAAGACCATCTAAATTATGTACCAATATTTGTAGGTTCCAATATGTTGTACATACACTTTCTATATAGTATCTTTATAGTCAAATAAAACAACAACAACAAAAAAAAGCGGGGGAATAATGTTATTGTAATTATAAGAGTTACATGATAAGGATTTTAGTAGTGGAAATTATTCTAGTTTTTCAGATATTTAGATGGTAGAAATTCTGTGCCTACTGCTACATATTCCTGCGGTTTCTTTTATAAAAAGCAGGAGAAAGGACCCATTCCAGAGTCATTAATATAACAAGGTAACCTAACAGAGTATCAAAGGTAGAAAAGTTGTTGAAAGAAAAACCATTTCAGAAAAGAACAGAAAAAAGGTGAAGTACTGAAACTGCTAAAATGTTCTTTAAACTTTTTTTCTTAAAGCAAGAGAGACACATTATATTCTAGTTTACAACCATTACTGAGATCAAACAGGAAAAAAAAACATCTGACATTTCAAGTGGCTGCCCACAGGAAAACTCAAGAAAACTGAACTGAGTTATAATGACATTAGTAGTGCCCTGGCCACATGTACTCCTACAAGGAAGTCAGAGAAACTATGTCACATAAATAATGATCTAGCTAATGTAGAGAAAGAGATTTCACTCTGCTTTTGCTATAAAGCTATAAGCTGAGCAAAAGAGACACATCTCTTTTACTGAGGATTCAAAGCAAATGAAAGCACCTCAATTCAAAACACAGAGACTCAGAACCCCTTACATTTGTAAGGCTGAGGTTGCCAACAATCCATTAAGGCTCTGGTTTTTAAGTGCATGCTCGCAGACATCTATAGTTAATTTTTAGCTTTAACTTCACAGTACAACCAAATGCAAGTTTCAACCCTAAACCCCTTCAATATCTACAAAATTATCATTCACTTTCATCTGTCTTGAGAAGCTTAAATCCAGTAGACAGCCTCAAACCACAGTGAATTGACTTCATTCCACAAAAAATACCATTGCAGTTGCTTTCTTTTGCCATTAACCACTGCCATTGCTCAGCTCATTGCCTATGTAAACAAGGCTTTCTAATTCCATCCAGTTACTTCTGAGCCTGATAAAATGTATCAGATCACAGTATAGCTCCAGTATAAAAGTCTCAAGACTTAGATATGAAGAACAAGCAGTTGAAACATGCATTTTTTCCCTTGATACGGTGTTTTGTCAATCATTCTCAGTGTTTAAAAAAATGATTTAAAAAATATTTTATTTTATTGATCGTTACAATTCATCTGGCTTCTGCTTCCAGCTCTTTTGCTTTTTTTTCACTTGCTTAATGCATCTTTTTTTTATTCAGTTCTCGTATGGGGATGTGAAAGCAAAAACATTCATACACTTCTGATCCTTTCTAAAATCAACGATAAAGAAAGTTTCAGGAAAAATGATTCTGCCGAAAAGCATGGTGACAATAATTATCCCCTCAGCTGCTAGCTCTCAGTTTGAAATGATCAGAAACTCTGTTTTGTTTCATTTCCCAAATGTTGATACAAAAGCGTGAAAGAAGCACAAAGAATCATATTATTGATGCCTCCCTAGGGATCACCTCCACTCACACAGAGACTGGTAAAATTGCTATAGAGAAAAAGAAGTACAAAAAGCAACAAAGAATGGAATGAAAAAAGTCAGAAAAATACAAAGAGACAAATATTAATAAATAAGTTCTTGTTACAGAGAGAGAATAATTTGACATACTGACAAGAAGGCAAATCATGTCCTTTATATTGAGCAAAATCATTGCTGGCATCAAAAATATAATTTATTCCTAGTAAAACACAATTGCAGAAAAAGAAAGTCTCAGCCAACGTAGAACAGAGATGACATTCAAATGATTTCTGCAGATTTCTTATTAATTAAGGTCACACAAAAATCTGCATATTCAGACATGCTTGTAAGATATTTCACTAAGTATCCACCTCCTAAATTTGTATGCATACATACCTAGACACCCTTAAGATCTTGAGACCCATTAATAGTTACTTTAAAAAGTAGGTAACGAAAAGCACCTGGTAGATAAGGTTCAACTTTGACTGTACTGCACATGAAGGTATGGGGTTATGATTTCTGTATAAAATTGGGAATCAAAATATTTTCTGACCAGGAAATGGTCATTTAATTAATAACATGAGTAGGCTGTGGCTATACATGTCTTTTAAATGGCACAGACATTTTGTCTGGTATCTGCTAAGCTGTCTCAATATGCCAGAGAAATATGTAAACCAAGACAGTGATAAAACTGTCCCCAGAATAATGAATACAATTCTAGTTCACATTTTTTATAAGACCATTTTCATTTAGAAATCTATTATTATCAGACCTTTCAGCATTTAAATTTCATTTTAGCAGCAGAACCACTTCACAGTGCAGATAATCTCAAATCAAAAGTGCCCAATAATTCAAAACGGTCAACTTGAGGATTTTTCTTAGTTATCTTTATCTGTATTATGAATATCAATCAGCATTTAGAAAAGAAAAATGAACACGTCTGAAGAAGTAAATGTATTTGTACATAGAAATTGAGAAGAAATTCTTGTTTGTAGTGTATGACTTACTTTGTAAATTACAGGTAACCTTATGCCATTACGTATTTTTGCCCAAGCTAACACAATAAGAAGAGGACCAAACAAATATTGTCTGTTTATAGATCAGTTCCGTGGTCTGATAACTGTCATTCAGCTCCAAAATAGATTACCATCTTTACAGATAAGTCTATCTCCAGCACTTCCTTCAGCTCTCTTCAGGCTAGAAGTTCACTGTGGGAGCTGTTAGGGAGCTGTGATTTTTGCAAAATCCCAGCCTCCTTTGCTCATAGCAATAGTCACGATGTGCTTATTCTTCCACACAAAGAGATGGTACTTGCCCTGAGAAGTTCATATGTCAAGAGCAGATGTGTCAAGAGTAGACAGAAACTGGGGAAAGGACAGCATGGGGAATATCTTTGTATCAGCTAATTACAATCATTTTGGACACTGCAACTGTCAATCTAGGGTTAAATTCACGCGTTACTCAGACTAGGTTTAAGCCTAAAATTGACTCACTGAGACTACTGATTTGCCAATCATCCAACCAAAAAAAAGAGGCAGGTCTCTCAAAGGACATGGTAGTTAACACCCCCAAAGCTAATACTAACTCCACCCTTGCAGACTTAACCTTCTCACCAAGCATTTCTGGGAACCAAGCAGATTCTGTTTTCTGCTGAAAGCATATGCTGTTGGCCCTCACTTAGATGGAATAGGGCAGGAAAGCTTCAACTAGTCCTGCTCTGAGCTAAGCAAACACCAGTAGCTCCTGCGTCCCAGTTGAATGCAGAGCACAAATTACAGCAACGTATGTGTTTCCTCTCCTAAAAAGCAACACCAGTCAGCAGTCGTCGTATTATTTATGGGTGTCTTGCCACCTTCTGTTAAGTAATCCATTCTCATCTCATCCATAGACTGATAACTAGAATCTAGGAACACTCAGGAGTAGTTCAGGCTACTGATTCACAATAGGGTGGCTTTGACAGAAAAGCCATACAAAACTGCTCATGCCTGAACTGGGATTCATCAACAGACCACCTGTGTCAATACAACTACTTATGGGACTCCAGGGTTGATGACTGACTCCATCTCTACTAATATCAACCTTTTCCTTCTCCAGATTTCTTTTAACTTCAATAATTTCAGTAACCTTGCTTACAATAGAGTCCGTACACAATTATACTAGCACAACTGAGTGAACAATGAAATGGAGCATGTGGAAAGAGTTTTTTGAATCAGTTTTGTCATTCAACTAGCACTCTGAGAAACTCAGCTGTGACTCATCTTCTTTTTGAACAGCATATTAAAATTTAACAGCTTAGCACTTTTGATTGTAGGCCCCTCTACAGATCTGAAGAGCTAACCGAAGAGACATTGTAACAGGCACGTTAAGGGTGCAAGAGTTATTGGGGTGAATGAACCTAAGATGTCTGATACATTTCAAACAAAAGGGAACTGTTAATTTCTTTATCTCATACCCACGAGTAGACTTGAAATTTCAAGTATGTAAATTCCATGATATTTAGTTGCACTTTCCAGAAAACAGCCTCTTATATACCCTATAAAAGACTTTTCCATTTTAATTTAAGAAAATCAAGGTGTCGAGAAATTATGGGTACAGTCTTGGTCCACACAGAATGATTCATCATTTGTTTGAAGGGTACAGCATTCCACCCTATTTCTTAAAGTTCATTTTTGCCAAAGTCCTATTTAACTACTTGGCATTAGTTATATATGTACATACAGCTGTTCTGCAAGAACATATGCTAATATCAACCAATTAAAAAGAAGTTATTGCAATCTACTATCACTAGGTTAAATTAGTTACCATGGAGGTATTCAATACAAAACCTGTTCTAATTAAGTAGAATATACTGCAATAATATTTTACATTTATATAGCACCTTACATTTGGCATTTGACCAATTAGGCTGAGAGAGCAATGCTAAATCACAGCAGGCCCCTTTGAAAAAGGGCAGCAGCTAACTGGCAAGTTGTTCTACTTCACAGTGGGAAATATTTCATAATAATACTGAGCAAAGTCCTACTCTTGCAACATGTAACAGCAATTTTTCACATTTTGGAGAAAAACAACACAACTCCAGATGACATTGATATCAATGCTCTTCAGTTGCCTCAGTATTTTAGCCATAATTATGTTTCTTTTGTCTAAGTACAGTCTAGAGCCCCTACAGTGAGGATGAAAGCCAAACTATCTTAAAATTGAAGGGACACTAAATATTTTAAACCTGTTGTTTAAACTAGTTACACTTCTCCTTCAAGAGAATCCAGAGCTGTTCTGGCTGTACTCTGTGTACAATTTTATTAAAATCCCTCAAAAATACTCTCTTTGCAAAAAATATATCCCCTCCCATCTTTCCTGTATTAAAACTTTCAGGCCTTCCCTATTTACTCAAGCAGAAGAAGTAAATTTTAGGATCCAGCTCCCAAGAAAAGTAACCCCTCAATGTCAGTCTTTGAATATGTTTACTCACTGCATCTCTCTATGTCTCTATAAAGTGGGATAACAATGACAGTCATAATCTTAAGGCTGTATCATCACACAAAATGAAGTTTTATATGTTGTTCTGGAATTGTTAAACAGAAAAAAGTATTTGAGAAATTGTTTTGTCAGCAAAGCGTGTTGTCTATCAGCAACACAAGTAATGAGAATCCCCCATTTCTTTTTCCTCCCCCCCACCCCCTTCATTTCTAACTCACATGAAAATTTGATGAACTCAACTATATTGGAAAGGGTTAATGATTGTGGTCAGTAAATTGAAGTCACTGAAAGTATGAGGTTTAATTGAGAAGCAGATGCACAAAGACAGCAGGTAGAGGTGGAAATTAGGTCAGTAAAGGAACAGGGCAAGGTGAGCACAGAATTCTGTAATCTAAATAAAATCACACACATTTAAACTGTGCTTTCCTGTACTGTGTTCTTTGTAAATGTGGTCAAGTGGTTTGATATTTTATAAGAAGCTCGTGATTTTGCAGTACATGTTTTCTAATATGTGCAAGCATTCCTCACCAGTTATTCACTTTCTTACTGGAAAAAAAAAACAAAAACCTTTTCTTATGAGAATAGGGAGTATGATCTCATTTTCAAGCTGCTGTTTGACATGCATAAGGGATATTTTTACTTGCATCCTAGATGAACTAATGATATTACACACTGCTTGCTGAGCTTCTAGCAGGAAATATATCCTATTGCTCACATACTGTTAAAATTAATCATCTAATACGAAAGGCCAAGTGCTTCAATCACAACTGCTTCTCAGTACAATTTTATGGTGTGTTTTCAGAGGAAAAAAATATTAATAGGAAGATCAGCAATCATAACAAGATGGGTTGCCTGGGGTTAAGACTATTGTTGCAACACTGCTGAGCCCTAGTGGTAGGAAGCAGCTTGTACTGGAAGCCAAAAGGCAACCTATGGCCAAGATTTTGAAGCATCAGAAAAGTTTGGTTGAAACCAGTACACGCTTTGCTTAGGTGAAATGCCTTTAAAAATGTTAATGTAGACCACCAAAAGTATATGTACAAACTGAAGAAAATATTAAAAAATGTACGCATACAAAGCAGCTATTTTGTCTGCTGAAGTATGTCTCGCTTCTTTAAATCTCTGTTTCAGCCCTTCTTCAGGTTAGGGTAGACATGTCTAGACAATCTTTTCCTATATTTTTGTAGTTGAAAAGGCACAGAGAGAAAAAAATGATTGCAAAACAGCTCACTGTAACATGACATTATGTTTTTGCTTGACCCTGCACATACTGTTAGATTATGTGATAGGAGTCTTGCTCCGCACAGAATAAGGATTCCAAAACAGGCCAAACAGCATGGGAGAGAAACCCAGTTACCCAGTCAGCAAAGTAACATCTTACCTCAGCTGCCACCAGGTCTGTCAGAGGAAAGTCATCAACTCCATGGACTGGAGGTTGTAGCCAGCACTGTAGGATAACAAGAACAAGCAGCTGTAGCACTTTATAGACCAAGGTGGGTTACTGCCTAGGGTGTATGGGACATATTAGGAGGTGTCAGGAAGGTCATTTTGGGATTAGACTGAAGTTATTACAGGATGTTTAGGAGAGAAAATAAAGGTGGGGAAAGGGAGGAATCAATGTGATTTGGGGAGGTGCAAGAATTGCAAAATAGAGGGGTAAGGGCATAAAAGGGCTTGATGGTGCATAAGCAGGTTGCTCGTCAGTATGCTTGTCTGGCCATGTTCTGTGCTTGGTCATACAGTCTATCACATCTTTTCCTTAAAATCCATTTCTGGCGTCTTCCCAGATGAGAGGATCTCTCTTTTGTGAGCTTGTGCGTGTCTGAGTGTCTAAGTGCGGCAGTCATAGGTCATAGAGGCCTACATGTCTGGGTTGCCAGCAACTGAAGCATGTGATGATGTGTGTTAACACGGGATTGCTAGTAAATATCCATCCAGACTAGCCACTGAGTAGGACAAGCAGCCTGGGAGCCAGGTGTCAAAACGGCCTTAGGTCTGGACAGAATACATATGTGAGTGTCTGTGGCTGATGTGGGATATGCCATAGAATCGTCTTGCTTCATATACCATCCTTGGGTAGGGAAGAGGGCATGATCTTGAAGGAAGCTTGGAAAAGCCTTAAGATTTCTGGAGAGCTAGGAGAGAAGTATTGGAGTCATGTGGTTCACTCCAGCTTGACCGCAAATTAGAATTTTAGTCTCATTTTCAAACTGATTATTGATAATTTATAACCGATTGTAATCACAAACCAAAATCAATAACTTCCCATCATAAAAAAAAGTATCTGATGGATAGAACTAACATATGAACTCTATTATGAATGCTTTTCATTCCTAAAAATTATGTGTAGCTGAGAGTCTGGCAAATAACCAAAGATAACCTTTGTAGATTTTACCTTGCTGTGATATAAATAGAGTGTATGTGTGTGAGGGGGGGGAAATCCTATATCTGTAATACAAAAAAGTTTTGTTTGATCAATGATGCTGATCAGTGATATCTACATCTAACTGAGCTTCACTGGCTTATTTAGGCAATTGCATGTCCCAAAGCTAAGGGAAGCTTTTATAAAGCATTACCACAATGAGCTCACCCACTGAAGTAGTGTCACAGATCAAATTAGGGGAGATGAGGTTATATTGCATGTTCTATATAGAATTTATAAAACATTTATTAAAAACATCTCATCTCACTTAATCATTCAGAGTCTGAAAGTAGACACAGATAGAGAATTTGATATATCATAATGGACAGCATTTAATACTGTGCATAGGATAATACACATTTTTAGCAGGCAATTAATCAAAATCTTCTGAGAAAGATGCTGCTTTTTCATTTCAGTGCACATTATAGATATAATTCATTCCAGCATTAGCTAGTTAATTTAAAGCTTCTCTCTTTCAGTTTTCATATGAACTGAATAAATGACAATCTTACTTGTCTATATTGCGCTCTTAAATGGAGTTAGAATGAGAAATAATTGAAAAATACTGTAAGAGAACAAACACTTATAGGAATCTTTAATTATGCATCATCTATTATTTCACTCTAGGTGAACACAAAACTGACTGTGTTTTGTGAATTTAAAGCTTAAACAAAAAAATAGAATGAGATTAACTAACAACGACTTGCAGGAAACTGTCTCCATTGTAAATGAAGGACTAACTGGGGTACATATAGCTGTAGTTGGCTTTCGTAACGTGAGCCATTCTGAATTAACTCTTCCTTAGTTTTCAGAATCATTAAGTTTATTATTAAAAGGGCTTACAAGAGCATTGACAAATCTACGAGCTGTCACTGACTATAACCTGAGAAATGCTGATTTGAAATTCATTTTCATGATTCTGAGATGCTTTTGGGTCTTTTTTCTTTAGATTTTTGTAATCTAAAATCCTGCTTCTGCTGCAGAAATTAAATACAAAAGTAAATTTTGTCATTCTCAGCACAGTGGTGCTGATCCTTTGAAGTATTAATGTTCTGTTTAGCAAATCAGAACCAGCTGACCTCTGAAGTAACAAAATGATACTTAAAAGGATATCTTTCTGTGCTTTTTGATACCTTACCACAGCTTAAAAGTGGCTTAATACTGAGATCTTTCAAACATGGCAATATGATTTGTGATACACCAGTCACGGATGACTACAAATGGCTACAATGAGTTTGAAAAGTTTATGGTCCACTATGAAGAAAAGTGAGCCAAAGAACATAGTGTTACATCACAGAACATTTGTTAGTTACAGGATGATATTAAAGGGCACAAAAAGTTTATCATTTGGATTATCTCCATCAGTTATTACCTTACCTTTTAGCCTATAACAAGTTTCCTTAGCGTCCTGGTTTGAGTTAGAACAGGACAATTCTATTCAGTGATTTTTACTTTTCAGCTCCGTTCCTTTAACTAACTGCACCTGTTTTCGCAGGCAGTGCTGCTTCTGGCACTGATAACACCCGATGTTTAGTTAGTACCAGGGACTGGTGTGTAGACCAAGGCCACTGCTAGATCCTGTGTACCATATTAGGGGGTGCAGAAGGTAAAAGCTGCACCTGCAGGGAGGAACGGGCAGATCAGTGCCCTTAAATTGACCCACAGGGTGTCCCATCCCATAGACACTGTATTCAGCTGCTGAGGGCCCTTGCTCTGTTGCTCTCAGCTCGG
>VWZK01015346.1:0-11453 GCA_013396935.1 Baryphthengus martii | reverse complement strand
AGAGACAAATCAAGAGAGAACATTTCAAGAAAGGAATTTCTCTCCCTTCCTCAATGGAAAGTGAGGTGACCCATTCCTGGAGGTACAACCCTCTTTCACTTAGTGACTGAAGCTGCATCATTTATGAGCCCTTCATATGTTCTCAGTAGCAGAGGCATATTTGTGGCAGCTCCATGTGTACATCATGTTTGCTCTGCAACCTTCCTTCCTCAGGTTTCCTGCAGCTCTTCCTTTAAGAAAGGGACCACCATGTTGACACCAATCCCCAAACAAGAACTGCCCTTGAAAGCTGGAATTTATCACATTGATGAGGATTCTTCTGCCAGTCAACGTGAGAGGCCGAAGGACAAAGTCATAACGACTTTTTATGAGCCTTCTTGCCCGGAACTGTGTAAAGTCCAACTACACTGAGGACTGCTCCTAAGTGCACCAGTGCCCCACCAGTGAAAGGCGGTTGGGCTCAGGAGAGACAGCGCTGAGAAGTGATTGCTCTCACGGTACGTTTTCCCATTTTTTGTACATTCTTGTTGTTCTTCTTTTGGAACCTACCACTGTGACACTTCTTTCATGGGGGAAATACCTGAAAATGTTGATACTTTCTGTTCTTCTTTCTTTTCCTTTCTATGATGGGAAAAATAGAAAAAAATTAATTTGGAGAAATAGAGTGTGGTTCAGTCAGGTGAAATCATGCCTCGAGTTTTCACTTCTAACTGCTTGTGTTAGAGCCATGGTTTAGCCACGGCCCGGGTGGCTGTGACCTCTGATTGGATCCCTGTAGTGCTTTCCCCAGCGATAATCCTCAGTGGAGCTCTCGTACTAAGGCAGGTCCAGGCTCCCCTGGAATATGAGGAAATCTCCCTTGGAATGTAACACCCTTTGGAAAGGAATTCCTCTCATTCACCACTGATTTGAGCACATCCTTCTGCCTCTTCTGAACTTGGCACTGGTCAGTGAAAGCAAAAAGAGACAAAGAGCAGCCAGTGCAGGAAGACAAGGTTTTGTTGAGGATGATGCTCTGTATGAAGAGACAAGAGGTTGCCCCACGTTGGACTTGGTCCTGCCAGCTCCCAAGAGAAGCTGGTGTTGGCCAAAGCTGCAGCCGTCAGCAAAGCCGGTGGTGCCTCAGAGGTGATGTGTTTAAGAGCAGCTAAACCACTGCTCAGACCCACACTGGAGGAGTTCCTGAAGGACTGTCTCCTGTAGGAGGAACCTCAGGTCAGAGCAGGGGAAGAGTGTAAAGAGGAAGGGGTGTTACTGGCAAAATGTCTTATGGACTGACCACAACCTCCATGCCCTATCCTCTCTTCTTCAAGGATGGGAAGACATGAGAATCAGGAATGACAGTGTGAAGCTGAGACTGAGAAGAAGAGGTGGGGAGTGGGAGGTGTTTCCAGTTTGGGTTTTGTTTCTCAACTATTCTAAACTGTCAATAAATCTAATTATTCTTCCCCACCTGGAGTCTGGTTTGCTCAGGATGGCAATTGGTCAGAGACTTCCCAGTTTGTATGTAAATCCACAAGCTTTTCTAACTTATTTTCTCCTCCTGTCCAGTTGAGGAGGAGGAGGAGTGAGAAAGCAGCTTAGTGGATATTTGGCAGACAGCCAAGGTCAGCTCACCACCCTCCTTCCTCTACAACTTGGTCAAGGTAACCCCCAGGATTGGTGTTGGTCTGAAGGAACATGCACATGGACAATAGTTCCCTTCCTCTGCCTCTGTGGAAAACAGTAGCCGGGGTCAAGCACCTTCTTCTGCACTCTGCAGATGTAAACAAAACAAATGTTGATCTGGGAAAATGATGCGGGTGTCTGTGGGAATTCTCAGAGAGCTCCACTGCACCCCAGGTGGGATAGGGACCAACCAGAAGCCCATCTGAACATCTTACCAACTCTACCTTCTCTTCCCTAGCCCTGTGCCTACCACAGCATTCTTGGTCACCTTTTTTTCACTGCATCACAGACTGAACCCTGAGAAACGGACACGAGAAAGCCACAGGTGTGAGGAGATGTCTGAGGAGGATGGTAAGAGCTGGGTTTCTTCTCTTTAGAGAATGATGGAACATAAAATGAGTCCTTCAAGAATCCTTAGCCTGTGGGACAATTGAGTAGGGTTAGGAGGGACATGAATCTCCCCAAAAGCTGTTCAATGCATTCCTGTGTTCTTTAGGGAATGGTCTTAGTCAAGTTTCCTCTTTCTCTCTTTTATTTTTCATATGATCGTATTGCCCAGAATATGAGCCCAGGAAGCCGTCTGTCCAAGAACTAAGGAAACTCTTTGACACCCCAGGTAAGTCTTCAGGATCCCCTTGCCCTTGCCTGTGGCCATCTTTGGGAACCTCTGGGATGTGATGTGTCATCACAGAGAGAAGATAGGCCTGTGGAGTCAAATCCCTTTGAGCGAGTTTCCTGCAGGCTGCCTTCCAGTGCCCAGCAGAAGGCAGGGCCTTTGGGATGGGGTGAATTTGGTCAGAGGGGGGCAGATGTTTGACAAGGTTCAACAAGACCAAGTGCGAGGTCCTAGATNTTTTCCAGCCTCAATAATTTTGTGATTCTGATTCAGTGATTCTGTGACAAGAGACAGGTCCTGCCCTAGCAGAGGCTGTTCCTCATGGTTGGTAGAGAAAGATTTTCAAAAGCACAGCACAGCACTTTTCAGTTCCATTTCCCATCCTTGACCACAAGAGGAGGAGTCTCATCCTCTTGTCTGGTCACCAACAGCAGAGCAAGATGACACTCTGTGGGAGCCTCTCTGACTCCCCATGGCAGACAGCAGACACTTTTTACCCTAAACTCTTTTGCAGGCAGGAACCTCCCAGTACGTCAAATTTCCTCTAAGGAGAAAAGGAAGAAGTATCGCAGTGCAGGTGAGTGCCAGGATTGACCCACACCACCTGGAAACATTTCAGCAAGAAGAGGGGCTGTTGCTGAGGAGGAGGAAGGAGTCAGCTGGCACAGGTGTGTGCCTGGTTAGACATTGTCCCCCTGAACAGTGTCACTCACCCGGGAAACACAGCTCAGGAATGAAACTGTTCAAACTCCTGTAAGTTCTGGGGCCAGGTCCTACAAGGCAGTGCGAGAAGATCTGAGTCTTCTTGGTCCTTCTTAAGGGGAAAGGTCTTGTGCCATTAGAGGGATAAGACCTCTCTCAGTGGAGGCAACATCGTTGCCCCAGTGACCCTGGTGTTTCTTCACAGGATGCATACTGGATAAAAATGTTATACGAGACCTGGAGTTGAGGCGGGAGAAGGAGCTCCAGCAACTCTCCCAACCGATTCAGACTCTGCAGAAAGATCTGCAGAACATTCAGGCCTCTACAGAGAGTGATCTTCAGAATGTCAGAGCAGATGTGGACAGCAGAATCTCCAATGAAGTGGATGAAGTCAAGAGGTGGAGGTCTGAGTGCAACCTGGCAGACTCGGAGAACGAACTAGGTGAGCAGCATCATTGCCAAGCAGGCCTTCCTCTCACTGAAGGCAAAAGCTGGTCAACAAAATAACCGTCCTGTGAGTAAGTCCTGCGACAATCCTCCAACTGGATGGAGACAAAGACACCATCCTAGAAGATCAGCTCTTGTGTCCTGTGCCACTGAGACCCTTCCATGCTCAGGGAGACACTATGGGTGCTCGAGGTCCTGCTTCTCTCCCTTGTTATTACAGTTTGTAACACTGCCCAGTGTGGGCTCTCTGAGATGTCCTCCTCCAAGCCCTGCTGCCATCGCTTTCTCCTTCCCAAATTACCTTCCCCATGGCCAAGACCCTTGTCTCCCACAGATGCTGGCTGGAGAGCTGGAGGGATGCCATTTCTGCCCTCCATCCTACCCAGCAGGCCTTTCTCAAGCCTTCAGGAAGACTCATGGGGTATCTGCTTTTTCCCTCTCCTCCCAGAACTCAAGGCGTCCCAATCAAGTCGAAGGTGGAGGACGGATCTTCCCACTTCTTCTCCATCAAGAGTCCAGGTGCCTGATGACCACAGAAGGTGGTCAGTTCAGGGAGGTAAGGACCTTGTCAGTGGGAAAACCCCACATGGAGAAATTAAGGGAGGGATCTTGGGCTCTTGCCTTGGGAAAGCCCTGCTCCTTCCACTGGCTGAGGAGTGACCCATCAGTGCTGGTGTTGCTTCTCTCCTGCCACCACCTGGTCCCCCTGAACACTGTCCCTCTCCTGGGACAAAATGCTCAGAAACATCCCTGTTTGTGCTCTTGTATCCATGAAAGGTGGTTCTTATTTGGTAGCGAAAGAGAAAGAAGGTCTTGATGGTCCTTTTTTTTAATAAAAAGGCCCCATGCTATTAGATGGAAAAGTCCTTACGGCAGGAGAGACAACATCATTGTCCCAATGACATTTGTGTTCCTTCACAGAAAGGACAGTGACGACAAATAGCATAAAGCCCTTGGAGTCCACGTGGAAGAAGGACCTGCAGCAACGATCCTGGCCAATTCAAGCTCTACCGAAAGATTTGCAGAATGTTCAGGAGTCCACACAGCGTGAGCTTCAGTTCCTCAGAGCAGACCTGGAGAACAAATTGGGTGAGCAGGACCATTGCCGAGCAGGCCCCCATTTTCCTAAAGTCAAATGTTGATCTGCAAAGGGTTGTTTTTAGACCTTTGTGCGAGATCTCCAGCTCTCCTGAAAGTGGATGACATGGGCAGTCCTTTCTGGGCAGCAGCTCTAATCTCCCACACCACTGAAACACCCTCATGCTGAAGGTGAACAGTGCAGGAGGCCAAGGAACCTCTTCTCTCCGTTGTCTTTGAAGGGAGTTCGAAAAGAACGGAGTCTTGTCGCTCCTTTCGAAAAGGAAATGGCCCACTCCAATTGACAGGTCTTCCCTGCAGTGCTGGTCACGTCATCGCCCCAGTGACACTGGTCTTTGTTCACAGGAAGGACAGTGGAGACAAATATCACACAAGCCCTGGAGTCAAAGTGGGAGAAGGATCTTCAACAGCTCTCCCGACCAATCCAAGCTCTACAGAATGATTTACAGATTGTGCAGGAATCCACACAGCGTGAGCTTCAGATCCTCAGAGGAGACCTGGAGAGCAAACTAGGTGAGCTGGGCCACTGCCAAGCTGGCTTCCATCTCGCTGAAGCGAAAACCTTGTCTACAGTCAAACCATCCTATAAGACTTGTGACACTCCTCCATGTGGATGGAGAGAAACTAACCTTTTGTGGGGAGCAGCTCTTGTGTCCTATTCCACTGAGACACCTCCACGCTCAGGTGGACAGTGCAGGTGCTCAAGGTCACAGAATCACAGAATGATAGGCTCTGGAAGGGAGCTCTTGTAATCATCTAGCCCAAACCTCCTGTCAAGGCTTTTTTATCTAGAGGAGGTCTCACGGGATGGCATCCAAGCAGGTTTTGAATGTCTCCAGACATGGAGACTCCATCAGCTCTCTGGGCAGCCTGATCCATGCTCTGTCACCCTAAAAGTAATGAAGTTCCTCCTCGTCTTTAGAAGGAATTTCGTATGTTCAAGTTTGCACCTGTTTCCTCTTATCCTATCACTGGACACCCCTGAGAAAAGACTGGCCCCATTCTCCTGACACCCACCCTCGAAATATTTGTAAGCATTGATAAGATCCCTCCCTCAGTCTTCTCCAGACTAAAACGACCCATCTCCTTCAGCCCTTCCTCATCAGAGAGCTGTTCTAGTCCCCTAATCACCTCTGTAACCCCTTGCTTTACCCTCTCCAGCAGTTCCCTGTCCCTCTTGAACTGGGGACCCCAGAACTGGACACAGGACTCCAGATGTGGCATCACCAGGGCAGAGTAGAGAGGGAGGAGAATCTCCCTCAACCTGCTGGGCACACTTGATGCCCCCAGGGATGCCATTGGTCTTTTGACCACAAGGACACATTGTTGACTTGTGGTCATCCTGCTGTCCACCAGCACTCCCAGGTCTTTTTCCACAATGCCGATTTCCAGCAGGTCAACCCTTAACCTGTGTTGGTCTGTGGGGTTGTTTCTCCCCAGGCACAGGACCCTACACTTGTCCTTGTTGAATTTCATAAAGTTTCTCTCAGCCCAACTCTCCAGACTGTCCAGGGAGACTTTGATGGAGTAAGATCTTAGACTTGGGACATAGACAAGCCCTGCTCCCCTTCCACTGGCTGAGGAGCACCCCATCAGTGCTGGTATGGCTTCTGTCCTGCCATTGGCATGTCCCCCTGAACCATGTCCCTCTTCTGGGCAAAACAGGTTAGGAATTTTCCCCTTCATGCTTCATTTTGCTCGGGGGCTGGATTCTTCTGGCAATGAGTGAATATTGGCGTGTCCCTGCTCTCTTCTACTAGGAAAGGTCCCACACAATTTGTGGGACAAGTCCCCACCTCAAGGGAGGTAACATTGTCCCAATGACACTTGTGTTTCTGTACAGGAAGGACAGCGGAGACAAATATCACACAAGCTCTAGAGTCCAGATGGGAGAAGGACCTCCAGCAGCTCTCCCATCCAATTCAGATTCTGCAGAAAGATTTGCAGAACGTGCAGGAGTCCACCCAGCGTGAGCTTCAGATCCTCAGAGCAGACCTGGAGGGGAGAATCTTCAACGAAGGGAATACAACTCAGAGGCACTTATTGGAGGATCATCTGGCAGACTTGGAGACCAAATTAGGTGAGAAGGACCATTACCAAGCAGGCCTTCAACTCTCTGAAACCTGGTGAAAAAACTAACTAACTGTCCTGTTAGTAAGCCCTGAAACTTCTCAAAGAGGATAGAGATGGACAAAATTTTCTTGGGGAGTCACTCTTACATCTGACACCACTGAAACTCCTCCATGTTGCGGTGGAGAGTGCAGGTTCTCAAGGAACATCTTCTCTCTCTTGTCTATTGAAGGGAGTTGAAAAAGAAGAGAGTTTTCTTTGCCCTTCCTTAGAGGAAAGGCCCTGCACCATTAGAGGGACAAATGCTCACCTCAGGGGAGTCAACATCTTTGTCCCAGTGACACTGGTCTGTCTCTACAGGAAGGACAGTGGAGACAAATATCACACGAGCCTTGGAGTCGCGGTGGGAGAAGGACCTCCAGCAGATCTCCCAACCGATTCAAACTCTGCAGAAAGATTTTCAGAATGTGCAGGAGTCCACACAGCGTGAGCTTCAGATCCTCAGAGCAGACCTGGAGAACAAACTAGGTGAGCAGGGCCATTTCTAAGAGTTTGAGCAAGTCCTTTGACTCTCTACAAAGTGGACAGAGATGGGCAAAACATTCTCGGGGAGTAGTTCTTTTGTCCCGTGCTCCTGAGATACTTTCATGTTAAGGTGGACTCTGCAGGTGCCCAAGGTTCCTCTTCTCTCCCTTGTTGTTACAGGTCATGTGTAGGACGGGCTTTCTATGACCTAAAATGTGGCAAAGGTGTCAATCTCCAAGTCCTCTTACTTTCCTCATGACCAAGACCCTTGTCTCTCCCAGACCACAGATGCTAGCTGGAGAGCTGGAGACAGGCCATTCCTACTCTCCATCCTGCCCAGCAAGGTTTTTCTCAAGCCTTCAGGAAGGCTCACAGGGTCTCTGCTCTTTCTCCATCCCTCCCACACTCAAGGCATCCAAATCAAGTAAAAGGTGGTGGAAGGAAGTTCCAGGTTCTCCTCCGTCAAGAGCCCATGTGCCCATGGACCATCGGAGGTAGACACAAGCAGCAGAGAAGGACCATGTCAGTGGGAAATCCCTAGAGGCAGAATTTAAGAGAGGGATATTGATCTTGGGCTGTGGGCAATCCCTGCTCCCCTTCCACTGGCTGAGGAATGCCCCATCAGTGCTGGTGTGGCTTCTGTCCTGCTGCCATCCCCATGTCCTGCTGAACAGTGTCCCTCTCCTGGGGAAAACAGCTCAGGAACTACAGCATTCAAACCTCAGTTTGCTGTGGGGCTGGGTCCTTCTTGGCAAGCAGAGAAGATCACTGTGTCAGTGATCTCTTCTAACAGAAAAAACCCTGTATCATTAGTGAGGCAAACCCTCACCTCACGGAAGTGTCACTGTTTCATCGACTCTTGTGTTTCTTCACAGGAAGAATAGTAGAGACAAATGTCACACGAGCTCTGGAATCTATGTGGGAGAAGGACCTCCAGCGACATTCCCAACCAATTCAAGCTCTGCAGAAAGAGCTGGAGAACACACAGACGATGCAGGAATCCACACAGCGTGAGCTTCAGATCCTCAGAGGAGACCTGGATAGTAGAATTTCCAAAGAAGAGGATATGGTCAAGAGGATCCTGGCAGAGGATCACCTGGCAGACCTGGAGAAAAGCTTAGGTGAGAAGGACCATTACTGAGCAGGCCTTCATCTCACTGAAATGCAAAAGCTGCTCTACAAATTGTCCTGTGAGCAAGTCCTGCAAAGCTCTTCCAAATGGATGGAGATGGGTGGATATTTCTTGCAGAGTAGCTCTCATGTCTGACATCTCTGAAACACCTCTGTGCTTAAGGTAGACACTCCAGGTTCTCAAGGAACCTCTTCTCTGTTTTGTCTTTGATGGAGTTAAAAATGTAGAGACTCTTCTCTGCCCTTCCTTAGAGGACAGTCCCCATAACGTTAGAAGGACAAGTGCTCACCTCAGGGGAGCCAACGTCTTTGTCCCAGTGATCCCAGTGTTTCTTCACAGGAAGGACGATAGAGGCAAATATCACACGAGCCTTGGAGTCCAGGTGGGAGAAGGACCTCCAGCAGATCTCCCAACCGATTCACACTCTGCAGAGAGATTTTCAGAATGTGCAGGAGTCCACCCAGCGTGAGCTTCAGATCCTCAGAGCAGACCTGGAGAACAAACTAGGTGAGCAGGGCCATTTCTAAGCAGCCCTTCATTTTGCTGAAAGCAAAAGCTGGTCAACAAAATAACCACCCTGTGAGCTAGTCCTACAATAATCCTCCAAGTGAATGGAGACAGACTTTCCTGAGGAGCAGGTCTTGTATTCTGCGCCACTGAGACTTTTCCCTGCTGATGTGAACCCCGTAGGTGCTCAAAATTCATCTCTCATTCCTCATTAAAGGCCCATGCAGCGTGGGCTCTTTATGATTCAAAAAGTGGTAAAAGTCTCCACCTCCAAGCCCTGCTATCGTCTCTCTCCCTTGCTCCACTCACCTTCCCCATGATCAAGACCATTGTTACCCACAGCCCACAAATCCTCACTGGACAGCTGGAGGGAGGCCGTTCCTGCTCTTCCTTGTGCCCAGCAGGCCTTTCTCAAGCCTTCAGGAAGGCTCACGGGGCCTCTGCTCTTTCCTCATCCCTCCCGCACTCAAGATATCCAAACCTAGCCAAAAGTGGTTGAAGTATCTTCCCACTTCTTCTCCATCAAGAGCCCATGTGCCCAATGACTGGGAGGTGGACCGTGCAGGGACAGACGGACGATGTCAGTGGGAAAACCGTAGAGGGAGGGCTTGATGTTGGGCTCAGGCCATGGGCAATCCCTTCTCCCCTTCCACTGGCTCGGGAATGCCCCATTAGCGCTGGTGTGGCTCCTATGTTGCCACCACCATGTCCTCCTGAACAGTGTCCCTTCCCCGCGGAAAAGAACTGAGGAACTACAGTGCACAAATTTCGGTTTTCTGTGGTGCTAGACCTTCTTGGCAATTAGAGAAGATCAGAGTCTTATCGGTCCTTTCTTAAAGGGAAGGGTGTCCGTGCTCTCTCTTAACCACAAAACCTCTGCACCATTAATGGGACAAGTCCTCACCTCAAGGGAGGCAGTGTCGTTGTCCCAGTGACCCTGTTTTTTTTTCACAGAAAGCATAGTAGAGACAAATATCACACAGGCCTTGGAGCTGAGACGGGAGAAAGACCTCCAGCAGCTCTCCCAACCAATTCAAAGTCTGCAGAAAGATCTGCAGAACGTGCGGTCGTCCATGCAGTGTCAGCTTGAGACCCTGAAGAACCAACTAGGTGAGCAAGACCGTTACCAAACAGGCCTTCATCTCTCTGTAGGCAAATACTGGTCTGTAGAAAAACCATCTTGTGAGCATGTTCTCCTCCAAGTGGATGGAGACAAAGAGAGCTTTCCTGGGGAGCAGCTCCTATGTCCCCTGCCAGCGAGACACCTCCATGGTGAGCTGGACACTGGAGGTGCACAAGGTCCCTCTTCTGTTCCTTATCTCTGAAGGAAGTGAGTACTGTGGGCTCTCTATCCCCCTGATATGCCCTGAAGGTGCTCACCTCCTAATCCTGGTACTGCCCCTCCCCCTTTCCTCTCTTGTCTTCCTCATGACCAAGAGTGTCGTGTCACACAGGCACGGGGAAATGAAGGGAGGACCTTCCTACTCATCCTCCTGCTCAGCAGGCCTTTCCCACGCCTTCAGAAAGGCTCAAGGGGCCTCTGCTCTCTTCTAGGCACCTAGGTGGAAAACCATATTTGCATCCCTTTCCACTCTGTGTTTAGGGGCCAGATGTTGAGAAGAATCAGGGGCTGGAAATGACAATGGGCAATGAACACATTTTAAGGCTCTCCAGTGGAAGTGTATCAATGGAAGATTCAGTTGCCTCCTGGTGATCCTCAGGCAGTGGTGGGGCTGATGGTGAGGAAGGTCCTTCCTTACGTGCAGATGGGCCCAGGGAAGAGCCCCACTGCTGGAACTCCTGCCATAGTATGGCAGACTAGAGAGACCTCCAGCAGGGAAACTCATCTCCCTCATTCTCTACCCTTTCTCCCCTGACACATCTTCTTTCTTCTCCTAGATTTCAGGCCTGGTTAGAGTCCTAGCTGCTAAAAGACCAAGCATCCCCATGGCCTCAGGCTTTGTTATTTTTTTTTGGGGATGCCACAGGGCCTTTTGATGTGTTTTGCAACACAGAACAAACGTGTTACTACAGGCTACCAATGTCCTTTTAACTGCAGCGTGTGCTGAGTCCTAGCAGACTGGAGACCAGCAGCCCTTGACAAATCCTCTTATTTCTGATTTTTTCTTCCTCCCACAGGGCTTTTCAAAATACAGTGCTACAAAGGTAAGCGTAAGGGTGATGATGGGTGTGAGTGCTCAGAGTCTGGAAAGCACATCCCAGCTGCTCAGAGAGCTCTTTGGGGAAGAACACAATCAGAGAACATGCCTAACAACATTTTCTTGGTCATGTGCTGCCAAAGGCTCTGTGTGGGTTTGACAGGAGCCATTCCAGCTGTTGTATGGGAGGTATGAGAACGGGGAAACTAGAGGTCTCCTAAGGGAAGAGATTGTCCAGAGAATCTGAGCGCACTGTGGTAGTGGAGAAAGAACAAAGGAAAGGTGGATGAGGACAGGGAAGAGAAAGTTTCAGAAAAGTAGACTTAGTGTTTTCTGCTCTTTATGACATGACTTGATCATTGCAGTGGATGTCTCCCTGGACGCTGACACGGCTCATCCCAGGCTGGAAATCTCTGAAGATGGGAAGAGCGTGAAGGACACTGGCACCATCAGAAATGTGCCCAGCAGTGCCAAAAGATTTGATTCCCACTTGTTTGTGCTGGCAAAGGAAGGATTCGGATCTGGGAGA
>VWZK01015344.1:0-22294 GCA_013396935.1 Baryphthengus martii | reverse complement strand
ACTCCACCACCATGCATTGTCAGTCTATCCTAAAAATCACATAGCCATCCATTACCACATTCCAGTCATGTGAGCTATCCCACCATGCCTCTGTAATCACAATAAGATCATAGCTCTTTGACTGCACCCAGATTTCTAGTTCGCCCTGCTTATTCCCCATGCTTCTTGCATTGGTATACGACACTATAGAGATTTAATTAAGGAGCATCTGTTGCCATTGCTCATGCTGCATGCGTTGGCAAACCTCATCTTTGTTAGGGCTTAAGAGAAGACTGAAGATATAACCCCTATAACAATAAAAATATCATTTTTGTTGGAATGATTAATTACTGAGTCATTTTCCAGTGTAATCAATCCCCTTGTATTCTTGTTTGAGCAGTTAGTCTTCAGTAGAAGTTTTTAGATTATTTTAAATCTAAATATTTATTACACACAAATATAGTGCCTAGTTGCTGACTTGCATGCAAGTTCATGGCCTGTTCCCTTTACTGCCTCATTCACAATCAGTGAGACCTTTTTGTTATAAGTATTGCTATTACTGGGGGGAGGGGTGTGTATTAATTACGGTAATAGCTCATCATCAACTTGGAACCCACATTGTTAGGAACAGTGAAAAATGAATGGTAATAAGTCAGTCTCCTTTCTATTCTGCGTTAAAATTTAAATGCATCTGGTGAGGGTTTGACTCTAGCCTATAGGGTTTGTTGTTTTTTTTCTGGTGGTATGTTTAGATTTCGTTGTTTAGTAGAAGTGCCTTGCAAATGTCCATAATTAGCTATAAAAAGTTTATGCAAAGGAAGTTGCACAAACCCTAGAGGATTTTAATAAAACAGTGACAACAGTGACCATTTACATTAGAGAAATGATCAAGCGAAGGCATATCTTTTTCAATGTTAGTATTTTATTTATTTTTAATATTTTAACTCTTAGTAGAGTTGCATATCAAATTCTAATACTAAGGCTCACCATTAACTAAGTCAGTGCTTGACACGTCATTTAGAATGTTGATGTGTAAGAATCTTAAAAACGTAGCTAAAATGTGGAAGGAAAAACTGCTGCCTCACTGTCATTGAACAGATGTTGAACAGATCTGTAGAGTGTGAATGGTTTGCCTTTGGACTCACCTGGGGCTGCGAAGGAAACCAAATACATCTCAGATATAATGTTTTAGAAGTGAAAAATACACCAATTTTCAAACTTCTATAGTTAATTTAGAAAAAGTGTCTAGAGTTTTACCATGGGTTTCTACCACAGATGGTCAAAAATAGATGAATAATGCTTGATGTGCATCAAGGTTCCGCCTGTAGTATTGACAGGAAAATACACTGTTAACGTGTTGAACCTACGTATATTTCAGTGTATCTGTTACAGTCTAGGCATTCAGTTTAGAAGAATTATGTTTATTAAAGTACATACCATCCATACAGTGTGAGGAGTATGGATCTCTGACACCACTGCAGCTGTGTTATTTTTTAAATCCCACAGGAACAAATCTGAAGCACGAAATAGTCGAACATACCAGTAGAAATACCAGTGGTATTTTCACTGGTGGTGAAGAGTTAGAGAAATGCAACAATTAACCTGCAGCTTTGAGCTTGTACCATTACATTGCAGAGATCTTGATTTTTACATATTTGTTTCTCATCAGGAGCATCGTGCCATCAGAAGTCAAGTTGATATAACATTTGGAAATTATATTTCACTTATGAATAGGATTTCAGTTGCTTTTAAGAGCACTTTTTTTTTCTAGGGCATGAGTAAACAAACCTGACCGTTATTTACCACTTTTATATGAATTCTAGTTTTACATCACAGCTCTGTATAATATATATCCCCTAATACCTGATATCCAAACCTTTTCGAACATTCAGCTACTCTTCTAACTCTAGATATCAATTAAATATAGTATTATATAAACACATATGTATAAAAATCTGTATTATGTTTCTTTTAGTTACATAGGTTTATAGGTTGTGCAGTCTCCATTCTCAGAAGATAAAGGCTTGAGCAACCTGGTTTGATCTTAAGCTGACCCTGCTTTGAGAAGGAGGCTCCACTAGAGACCTCCTGAGCTGCTTTCCCATCTGAATTGTTCTGTGACTATTATTTCACGTTTGTACACTTGGTGGCTTGTGTGTGCAAATAGAAACCACTTTGCCAATAATTCCAAGTGTGTCTCTTTTCCCTCTGGGAGTGAGAGGAAAAGATCACTTCCAAGTTCATGACTCTGAGCTTTACGCTGCATCCAGTTTCCCAACTTTGAGCAGAATCCAGGTATTGCCCTGGGCTCTCACTGTCCACCTGAGCTCCTGGGGCTCAATCTGCCACTTCCTTCTAAAATAAGACTTACAGTGCAACTGTTCAGCTTCTAAAAATGAAGAGCAGATTTTAGTAGTCCCTGTCAGAGTGTAACAGCAATATGGGCATTTTGATTTATTGTTTATCCCTTCAGAAATGTGTGATGATGGAAATACAACTGACTTGTTGGTTTGGTAGATTTTTAAAATTGTTTTATCTTTTCCTCTCCTTAAATTTCCAACTACTCAAACATATACAGAGCTTGTGGAGCTCAAGCTGACACAATTAAATGTCACTAAGCTCTGGCAGTGACAAGTTGTTTCAGGAACTTTTCCCCATTCCTTTGTGCACATGTCCTGCTTTACTGGCCACCAGTTCTCTATCTTTGGAAAGTGACTGGCTATTGTCACAAACCATACAAGCTTAAACTGGCAAGATGGTACACGTGGTATTGCTGAAAAATTGTGGCAGTCTCGTAGATATGCCTTGGAAGGGATTGGTATTTTTTAGTTTACCACCAGTTTACAAGAGAACGCTGATAAAGGTATATTTTTTTCTTGTATTCTTCTTTTGTTGTTTTACTTCCGTCAAGATAATTACTTCTGCCTCTCTTCATGTCTCACCATAGATGAAATGTGTGATAAATACAAAGGGGAAAAAAAAAAAAAGGTGATAGGTAGAAAATATTTTTTTTAATCAGTGGTTTAATCTGTTAGGTTGCATTGACTCTAGCATTTCCCATGCCTAGTCTTTCTTCAAAAAGACAGATGTAAGCTTTTGCTCTGAAAGGATTTGCCTGTCTCACCCCTGCTGACAGGAGTGCCCTGTAGAAACTGCTGGCTGCAGAGCTCTTTGAGTAACTGTCACTGTTCTGCGGTTCTGTAGATGTTCCTGTCAGTGTTTTGTTACATCTGTGTTTGTTAGTTAAATGCTCTATTAGAAATATAGTCATCCCAAAGTATAATCTACAGTGTTACCGCTTTAGGATACATCCTGCATAATTTCCTTCTGAACTAAGATGTGCTCATCTTTTGATGATCATTCATTCGAGTTCATCCCTGATGTATGTAACATCTTAATAAATCCTAAGGGTTTTGCATTCATGAAAGAAAAGCAGTGTGGTGATTCTCCAGTGAAGCAGTAACCTCAGGAGCTCTGATTCAGCAGAGGCTTCCTGACATCTTTCCCTTGGGTCCGGTCAATTGAGAATAAGAGCATTGCAAATGTCACATATGGAGGGCTGCTGAAGACAGAAGTGACACTTATTTACAAGCCTTTGCTGGCTGGCTTATCTTTGAAGCACTATTGATTACTTCTTGAGGAGAAGGCTGTATATTCTTTCCTTTCTGCCAAAGCAAGGTAAGTTATGTGGATACAGGTAATAGAAGCAGTGAATTTTGGGGAAAAGAGATCTATGGGTGAAGTAAAGGACAATGGACACTCTGATGTCAAGAAAGGTGCTGTGATAAAAAAGAGGGGAACAATCAAAGCTGCCAAGAACTCAGTGAATTTAACCTATGTGAGTATGGCAAGCAGCAGAGCCATTCCTGTGACAGATTATTATACAAGGTGTCTTGTTTTGCCTTACTAAATTGTTCTATACCCATGTCTTGTGAAAAAAAAAGTCAATTTGCTGTGGCATTATAAGTACATCACCATGGAAGAAGAGTTCTATGGAGCTGTGGGTCTTCTTGCAGACTTCACCGAGCAAACCAGTGATTTATCACAACATGTAGGGCAACACCACCACTAAGAAACCCAAGAATCCTGCTGCCCCTGCTCCCATTCACCTCTTTTAGTGTGTAAATATCATGTCCATGGGTAATCTTCCCTACCCTGACAAACTAACCAACCCTGGTGCATTACCCATGACTGAGACCATATGCAGGTTCCTGCTACACTGTCTGCAGCATGATGTTTGTGTTCTACCATGGCATTAAGCTAGTGTGGGTGGGTAGGGTGTCAATGGAGTCCCCTCAGCCCTCTCTGCTTCCTCTCCTTGCTCCAGGTGGGTCTGTTCCTGATGGAGCCTACCAGTTCCTCTGAATTAAAATATTGGTTTCATCATCACTTGGAAGAACACTAAGCTGACACTTTTGGGCAACATTTGTCAGCTCCAGTGAACTTAGTGTTTTTAAGTAACATTGTTTAGATGAAGCATATTGATTCCTTAGAGGCTGCATTCTTTCCCTAAATCTTTCCATATTTGAGGAAATCAGTTATGTCTATAGATCTAGTCAAAAAGCCATACTTCATGACATCCTATCCAATGAGTATTCTCCTTAAAAAATATTCTAGAATGTGGTCAAATTACATTTATGTCATAGAATAAAGTTGTACTATTGTAGAACTCTAATCAAATTACAATTATATCCATTTGACTTAAAAAGAATTTTCAAATTCTTGCTGCTTATCAACTTAACTTAGCTAATTGAAGGAAATGGTTTGTGTGTCCTTTCTAGGATATGCAAAGTGCATTTATATTGCCAAATCAGCTTTTTCAAGATTGTTGCAAGATAAAGTGTAATGGCTGTCGAATGCCTGCAGAACTTTTCTTTTGTATTTAAAGATTCGTGCTCGTATTTATTTTCTTGTCTAAAACCTAATTTGACCTGTTGATTCAACTTCTATTTAGAGCAAAGCAAGCAAGTAAGAAACCTGACAACAATTTATTTTTGTATACTAATTATACACAGTAAGCAAATTGGTGTATGTGACTAAGGGTAGAATATACTGGCTTTCTGGTAAATTTACATATTTTTACTATGCCTGTCCATAGGCACTCTATAGAATAATAGGACCACTGTGATGAGGAATGACATCGAGGTGTTTGTCACATATTACAAATGTCCAGTTTATTTAGAAGACTAATTCACAGTGCGGGAGACAAAAATGTGAGAGCTTTGCTTGCTTAGGATGTGTGGAAACTGTGTGTTTCTTGAGGTGATTCTGAATTTTTTTTAAGTTCTTATCGCAAAATTAGACATTAGACGACTCTTAGTTGTGCCATTCACTACACAAAAGAATTTTCATTCCCATGTGAGAGAATTCATCAGAGACTGATTTTTATAGTGTTATAACAAACATTTTGATTTCCATATTGCCACTATTTATCCCAGCAGGAAAGCTCTTATTTCTGAATTCCCCATGGAACTAGCTCTTGTACTTGCTAATTACTGTACCACTTCCCTGAAGCTTATCTTCACTAAGGTCTAAGTTTCTGGTAGAGAGCTTGACTTGAAACATTTCCTACTAAAGGGACATTGTCTACTAAAACCTGGTAAATTATAGTCCACATTCTCATAATGCCTGTTATCCTGTAAATACGTACACAGACTGCAATTACACCTGAAATGCGCAATTGCAATAGAAATGACACATTCCAGTGATGCCTTCTTACTTACTTACTGCTTGGAAGTTTGTTTCAAAGTATAGCATGAAGACCCACATTAGTGACATACACAAAGTATGTAGCCAGGTCTTGAAAATGAAATGAAGAAAATATATGCTTGTATCTGAATGCATGCCACGGCAATCTATTCTTATATCAGTAACATATAACAAATCCGAGGAAGTTTCTCACATGCATAAATTTAAGCTGTGAAGATGATTAAAGATTAACATCTGAAGGCTTTTACCTAGGATCATGTGTATTAAATATAATATTAAATTATATGCATAACGGGGATGTTAAATATTATATTAAAAATCATATTTGGACTTGGATTCTGCCTTACAGGCCAAGTTCTTTTTTACTGGATGTAAAAAATCACAGGATGTTTTATCTTCTGATTTGTATGGTAAGTATATCAGGAGATCATGTAAGCTGAGAGGCCATCAGACATGTTTGAAAAAATACTGTATATGCAGATGAAGGATAGAAGTGTGTCCTGCCTTCAGACTGGAGGCAATCTTTAAGTCAACACATCTAGAGTCAAGACAAAACAGGACTGATTCAGTTCATAGTTTGAATGACTACTATAAATAAGTAAAAGAAGACTTTGATCAGAATGTAATTTTTTTATGAGGAGGAAAATAGGGTACAAGTTCCTATTACAGCAAAAAGAAGCATTTGATCCCATGCTGAAGGGACTGGTTAAGTCAGGATGAAAGGATTCAGTAAATTTGCTTTTGTAATCTGTCCATCATTGAAAGACTCTCTTTACAATACATAAAAGTGGTGTGTAGCTGTAACTGCTGAAAAATACTGTTGGTATGGCAAGGAACTGCACCACACAGTCCCACTGGCTATTCATTTTTGTGTAACCTTTAGGTATACATTTTGACAAATTTAGTAGATAATACGAAGTGTTACTACATCAGGTGTCAGATTCACTCCCAAAATGTTGTCTACATTATTATATGTATCTTACCTATGAAGAGCAATGTTTGTGGGGTTTTTTTCCCCCATATCTTCTCAAAGATTGGAAAGACCAGTTAATCCTTCCTTAATGATTGATAATAGGAGAAATCTGATGAGCTTTGTATCTGAAATACTACCACACTACATAAAAAGTGTATCATGTTGGAATGATTATAAGAATTGTACTGATAGGTAAAAAAACCCACAACAATATTTTCTGACCATTGTTTAATATTGACAGTAAACTATTCCTTATTGAAAAAACAAATAGAATTTTACTACTTAATTTGTCCTCTCACTAAGACATTACCATCACTTTTTTGCATGTTTCACTGATCTTAAAATGACACTCAATATGAATGAGTTGAAGGGTTATTTTCAAGGAGAGATTTTGTATGTATTGCCTATCTTTTGTTTAACACTTTTAAGCATTTTCTGCTTTAAAGGCTTGACTTACTGTACATTTTTTCTTTCACCTCTTTCACTGCTAATGTGATCAAAAAGATTGTTAATGTGCAGTTTCAGGAACAGCTATAGAAATCTTTCTTCAAGTAGCTTTCATTCTTGGACTCTTGTAAACAAACCTCTGAATTGTGAGGTTATTTTTTGATGTGTGTTGAGCATAGACATCTCTCAGTGTTGTCATATCAAATCTTTCCTCTTCTGACATTGCAATGACCCGTGGCAATTTTTTTTTCATCCAGGCTTTGTAATTTTGAGTGGATCTGGTACTCTTTAAGCTTGCTTATATCTTGGTTATTGCAGTGTTTCAGAGTGGCTTTGAAGAACTGATTCTTATGGATCAAATAGATTAATGCTTCGATAAATGCCTAAAATGTGTTTGCATCCTCAGTTATCTTCAGGATTCCCCACAGGTCCTGGTTTTGGTCTTAATTTGCTTTATTCTTAGGAGCCTTCATTGGGTAATATCTAATGATGTTACAAAACACTGTACCATGTGCTGATGGTTATATATAGGTAGGAATTGGTTCCTTTTCTTTCCCCAGGGAAAAAGTTGTAAGACATTCACTCACAGATATTTTGAGTCCATGCTGTTAACGCAATTTGTTTCACTTGGCATCTTTTTTTTTTTTTATCCAGCTCCTGGGCATGATTGTAGGTACGTATAAATTAAATTCCTCCCCTCTTATATAGAACAAATTGTTCTATTATTCCACAGACTATCATCCCAGACACCATGGGTGTTCGAGCATATGATTCATCTTACTTACATGAATTTAACATATTTGGTTTTGTTTGGTAATTGGACCCCCAAAGTGGCTCCTGGCACCTGAGGATGTGACTAAGACCCAGAGGAAATTTATTGAGGTGATTTTTGGGGTGCTTCACCATTCGCAGGCTCCACGTTCTTAGGGAATTTAAATGCTAAGGTTAACTAGGCAGCTAGTTAACTTAATTGCATTTTAAAAAATTATATTAGCTTTTACAGGGCAGTGATTTTGCACATCGTTGGAATCATCTGAGGAGTCCAATTTAACTGATCATTTACACAGCCTTCCTAGGCTGAAGCCTTCGGAGATAACACACCTAGAAGTAAGGAGAGTTGTGTTGGCAAATAGCAGTGGCACAAAGGGGTGAGGGATTACTGCAAGCAGCACTGCCAAGATCATTTCAACAGCATGAAAACCGCTGATAAATGCCGTGGAAAAAAACTTGGAGTCCCCAGTTCACGGAAGCCTGCTTGTCCAGATAGGCTTGAATGGCTGCCAGTGGGTGAATCAGACGTCACTGGGGTTCATGCTAGAGAAGACAATCTGTTCCAGCAGCACCGGAGCCTGAAAAGAGGGAATGAATCAATGGTAAGAGACTCCATACAAAATGTCCTTTTCATGTTACCCCAGGAAAACCAGTTTTCTGCCAAATTACCCTGGGATCAGGCTTGTGCCATTTACCGTATTGGAAAGCAACAGCTCCCCTTTATCAGTCAGTACAGTACTCATTTTCATTCCCATCTTTGCATTAAAGAAAGGTATATGGCTTCTTTGAGAATAGCTTTGAATTGGGTTTCATTCTGTGAGGCTGTGCAACTGTTGATAAATACTTCTATTTGCCGACATTTAAATCACTGTTGTTTTCATGCTAAGGAGAATTTAGATTGTCTTTTGAATTAGCTGAAATTTTATGGGTTGCAGGTTCTGTTCTTCCCCGAGGCACTATCTGCCCCACTTAGAAAAATGCCAAATTAAATGAGAGCAAAATAAATTAAGCTCAATTTTGTGATTTCAAGCTTTATTCCTCCCCAAGAAACTCAGGCATGCACGTGCACGCACACACACTGTCACTCTGAATGCAGGTTTTGGTCATTTGAAGGGCTGCAAATGACGTGAATTACTTAAAATGGCCACTGAGGGACCCAGTAGGTTTTTATATTCAGCAGTGGATCTTAAGCATGTTCCTGCCTTGGTTCTAACAGTCCATCTTTTCTGTTCAGGTTTTTTTTCAATGGTTTTCAGAACTCTTAACTATATTCATTAATTTTCTCCAAAACTGACCTTTAAATAATGGCCACTTTCTCTCAAGCTTTTTGAAAAAAAAAAAAAATTATGTTGGATACAGACAGAAAAGAATGACTTTGAATAATCTATCCTATCCTGCCAGTCAGTGAAAATCCATTCCCAGGTTTAAGTTTCTGAGGGGATAGCGATAAATTTACACTTGATATTAACCAAGTACTGCTTGTACAGAAGCAGCCAGGATGGCAGTTAGTGGTTCCTCAATAGGGAGCCCTGACACAGCTATCATTTACTGGCTCATTGCAGTGCTCTCTTATCCATTCCCATTGCCCATCTTTCTAAATAAATTTGTTGCTTTGGGTAGCCTATTTACTAATCAGGAAAATTGCTATCAGGGCAGAAACAAATGCTATGCAGAAGAAAGGAAAGCTTAATTTAGAATTAGAATTAATACTTTCTGGTCTTTGACAAAATACTTTTTCTCTCACACAATGCGATCACTTTTATGTTACCTTCATGTCTTACCACTCTTTTAATAATTGTACCTCTTTCCATCCGGCACTTCTCCAATGTGTCACAACTGTCCCCTGCGCTATCTTTTCCATGCATATTTTGTGTCTGTTGCTCGCTTAAGCCATAAATATTTCAAAAGCTGAAAGTAAAAAAAAAAAAATCAATGATGACATATATACAGTGTTCATAATATATAAAGACAGTGGTCTGAAATGGCCATTTGAATGATCTGGAAAATTAATCACCACAATATTTATTACAAAACTGGCTTCTATATCAACATATTCATTATTGTTATTGATATTAGTATAGGCATCCTATTATTGTAGCCTTGTGGTTATTAGGTGGGAGCCTGTTTCATGTGAAGGCAAAGTTTCTACAGTTTATTTTTCTAAATGTTTGCAATACTGAGATGTATTTGAACCTGGCTGCACAGAGATATTCTCGTGTCCTCCTAATAATACTTTTTTTTTCACCCATCAGCTCTACTTTCTCCTTTGGCCAGGAACAGAAGAGCCCTTCTGAGGCATTGGACCATGGTTACCTTCTGCTGCCTTGGGCATGAAGGGTGGGAATTCAGCACCAAACAGCCAAGTGCAGTGATCACACTGCTCTCTGGCCTGTAGACACAAGCACATAAAGCAACAGAAAGCATATGCTCCTCATGGCCTCCAGCCCTGAAGTCTCTGAAACACAGGGGTGACATCCAGGAGGTGGTGTCAAAACAGATCTAGAGCAGTAATTGCACACTGTTTCTGGTTGCAGGCCTTTGGTGTCATGCTTGTGACTCCAAATGAATAATTAAATCTCACTTAGAGTTGCATCTTCCCTCTGTTGTCCTGTTTTAAGGGATTATGAGTTTGGAACTACTGGGTAAAGACATACTATGGGCATGTTAAAAATGCATATTCCTTTATTGCCTTAGGGTTTTGTTTGTTCTTTTGCTTTTTAGTTTTGTAAAAAGTAAGTTGCCAAGGACTATAAAGGAGTTCAGAATTGAATGGCCATTATTTTTATGCCTCCAAATAGGCTTTGTAGTTCTGATGTGATAACACAATGCAGATGCTGAGAGGTGTTCCTTGCCCAGCCTTAAAGGGCAATTCTGCCTCAACCAGCACAGTAGGTTCTGTGTGCTCTGTCTGTCTGTCTTACCACCTCATTGCCTAACGTACTTAGCTATACAGGGCTCTGCTAGCTACAGCTCTACTTAGCTGGGTAACTGTAGTAACAATAACAACAACAGTAATGTGGATTTTATTGTTCTACTGGGGGGAAACAAGCCTGACTGCCCACCCTACAAGTTTTATCTGGATGATGGCCTCCAGCATGCTCCTCGTTGCCAGTAATGAGTAACTGCTGTGTAGCTTCAGTTATTCCCTGGCCTGTTGCCTGTGGGTTGTATCTGAGAGACATTCATATAAAGCTGATGGGGTTGTCCCCAGAACTGAGGTCCTGAAGGTCAGAGACAGTTTGAGTCTCAGAAATGCTAAGGAAGCTTCCAAGTTTGACACTTAGAGAAAATTAACCACCTGTTCAGCCTTAGTAACTAGAAATCTTTATGACTGTAATCAAATAATTAGTGTGCATATAAAGACTCACACAACCTTCTGTAGGGCAGTTTTGCAAGTTTACGTAGGAAGAAGTATCCAATATGTGAATTCTGACCCACAGAAAGGTAGGTGTTGATGTGTTCGTGACTTTTTGTGCATGTCAATGCATTCAACTGCTAGCAGAGCTGACCAAACATGATTTTCTTTTCATAAAACAGTGAGGCTGGGTAATCTGTTGCACTTTCTCAATTAGTTGTAATGAGAGACATTTGACTACATTATTGGAAACTAATATAATTATTGGATGTTGTATTGGAAAATTCATAATGATTTGAAGCTGCTGGCAACATTTAATGAGATTTCCTGTTCTGCTTTCATTCATTCAAGTATGTCCTTTAACAGTCAGACTGGTAAAGGTTGAAATATTTTGGCATGAAATGATTTCTTAAATACAAAATTTTTGTATAGTGGAGACTGTTCATACTCCAAACCTTATCTGAATCTGATTATAATGGAGAATATTTATTAGCTCTTTTTTAGTCATTTTTTTTCCATGATGAAGCTTCTGTCATAAATGATGAGAAAACTAGATTTTTTTCCTGATACCAGATTGATACTTAATCTACAAATACGTTACGAATGAAAAAAAATGAAGGCTCTATTGGAGAGTTTAAACACTCAGAATGTTTTTCTTGAATAGAAAAAAGGTACAATATTAAACAAAACCCAGTAACACTTGTATGCACTCTTACTTTTAGATTCTAAATACAGCTTATGACTATACAATGCTGTGAGACACACTTCAAGACTGCACTTAAATACAGTGATAACCCAATAAAAATCTATTTATCCTTCTCTATTAGAAAAATGACTTGTGAGGAATGAAAGCTGTCTGTAGTTTTTAAGTAAGCCGTATCATTTAGTGTAACTTGGAAGTAATTATTTTTATGTTGTACAATATGACCCAAATATTGCATTTTTGTCAGCATGTCTAATAGGTTGCTCAATACTCTTGTTCTGTACAGGTCATTGAGCCCATTCATGTTCAATGATATACAGTATGAATGTTCATGGGTAGTTTGATACATCTTTAATAGAAGGTGAAGGAAATGGCACAAGTTTATTTTTTGACCTTCTAGAAGTGCCTTTCCAGCCAAAGTGAATTGTACTTCTAGCCTCATCAAGAGAAAAAGAAAATCTAGGGTAGAAAACGTTTAATTACTGCAGATAAACTTCTGAGAGCTGGCCAGTCATTTTCTGTGATTATCATTATAAAGCAAATTAAAGAAATCTTTGGTTTAGATAAATTATTGTACAAAGTGAAAGGTCATCACAAGCATTTTCCTCTCACTTCTGAGTTCTTGGATTAGTTTATGCTACTTTGATGACCTCATCTCTGCCCTCAGTGCAAAATGCTCTGAATAAGTAGTTCTGCTCAGGGTCCTTAGCTTGTGACTATGTGAAAGAACTCTGAATACTTGATGTTAACTAATACATACTTTTTAGTATATATTGTTTTTTAATGATGTCAGCAGACATTAAGATTTAAAAGTGGACAATTTACTTCTTAGAAAGTAATAATTCAATATGTGAAATCATGGTGAGAATTAAGATGATGAAAAGTCTCTCCAGTCAGTGAAATGCATATTGAACAGAAAATATGAAAAGAACCCTGAAAGACTAGTCCAAGATGACTATTAATCATGTTAATGCAGAATGAAAATGGTGTGTGGTCATTCTGACCATTTTATAATACCAAGCTACAGAAAACCAAATTCCTGAGGCACAAGCACAATCCCAGAAAACTCTGGTGACGTACCAGCATAGAGCTGGTAGAAGCTAGTGGTGGTTATCTGGAGGATGTAGGTACTTGTACTCTCTGACTTGTCACTGACCTGATGGGTAAGAGAATTAATTGGAGCAGCATGGTGGAGTGTGACTGTGAACTGACCGAATTGGGATGAGTCCACCTCTCGATGGTGGTGCAGTGAGATGAGTCTGACCTTGTGCGATGAAAGGAAAGAGGGATAAGTGCAGCTTCAGTGTGTGTCTTCTCCAGCAGATCACAGAGCTGTGTCGTCGTGCTCTGAAAACTGCTGACAGAGGAGTGTGGCAAGTGCTCAGTGACATATTAATGAGACAATTGTAGTGTTTTGGATCGGTGTGTACAAGGCATGAAGGAGTTTTAAAACTTAGTGGAGGTACAATGTCACATACTCTAAAAGATCACAAGGAGTGTTCATGTGATAGAATCTGGTAGAATGATATCATGGGCAGAAGCACAAAACATGTCTATATTTAAGTGTCTTTTAACGTGGTTTTCTTGAGTATAAGATCCTGTGAAAGAGAAGTCTCTTTCTTGCCTAAGAGAAGTCTCTTTCCTGCCTAACACACAAGCTGGTTGATGGATGGCAGATGTCAGTAACACTTGCCCATGGGGAAGCAGGAAAAGGTACAGGCTGCAGCAGCATACTGTAAACTAGTAGCTGAAAAAGACTGTGAAATGGGTTAGCAGCGCAACTCAGTATTTAAATGTTGACAGGCCCAAGAACTGGATTTTATTCTTTTAGCTGAGGCAATCTGTATTGCACCATCCTAGAAAAAAAATAAAAAGTAGTCTAGAAAAGAATTTTTTTTTTCTCTGCAGGCAACAAACCAGAGTAAGAATATCCATAAAATGTAGCAGCTTTGCCTTAAATTGCAACAAATTACATGCAGCACAAACATGGCAGACCATGTTCATTACAGCAGTGGGACCTTTGTTCTCAGCTTGAAAGTCTGTTGTTAGGGTCAAAGCAGTGATCACCACTATGACCATCACCCCAGTTTTCTTACTTTATTTAGAACACCTATGGAATGGCATGCCCACACCATAGGTAGCTGGTGGGTTTAGTTTCTGTCTCCCTTTAAGGCTCAGGGCAAGCCCCACAGAGCAGGATTCCTATCAGCCCTCTCTCCCCCCTCCCTCTTCCCTCCCAAGGGAGAGTAAAATGAATGAGGAATGAGGAAGAAAGTGCCTCACACGAAATTGGAAGTTAAGACTATGAACAAAATTTAATAAGTAACAGAGATAAACAGGGAAAAGGAATATGAAGGGCAAAGGGATATACAAGCATATACAAAACCAGCTCTTGGATGGAGATGGATTGTGAAGAGCACGTGGAGCCAGGCCCGGCTGCGCTGAGGATCAGCCCCAGCAGCAGCACAGCCCACGGAAGAAAGAAAAGAGCAGGAAACCCCAACTTCGTGTCCTTTTAGAGAGTGTGGCAGGGAAGGGGAGGGAATTCCTGCTGCCCTCTGACCCCTCATGGTCCTAGAGTTACCACTTGTCCAGCCCCTCTCAATTTCTTAACTCAAACCACAACAGTTTCTTTAAGGGGAGAAAAAAAAAACAGTGTTATGTGTCTCTCCCTGCTTCTGCTCTAAAGAGTCTTCAGGAAATGAGAGACTGTCATTTAAGGACTGACTTACAACTGGATGACATTTGGTAATGCTTGTAACATTGCAACATTTGTAACAGATGTTGTACCATTGAGGAAGATGGCTCATGGGCAGATCTGTGGCACTGCTGGTTGAAACATGAGCAAGCGGCTTTCTTTTTGTGGAGAAAGGAGCATTATGAACAGGGAAGAATGTATGTTAGGAGTTTCTCTGCTGGGATAATGGTTGGACTTTATGATCTTAAAGGTCTCTTCCAACTAAAACAATTCTATGATTCTATGAGAAAGAATCCAAAAAGCTGTGCTAAAATGCTAAATGGCACTTAACAGACAGGATGAAAGCATTTAGAACAGGGGTTGTCTAATTAAAATTTTCCTGAGGTTTAGAAATCAAATACAATGCAAAGTTCCTTCTCACCTTATCTTTGGAATATTTGTGCTTAGATATGTTCTCTGCAGTTTCCAGCATATTACATAGTTTATTTCTAAACTAATTGGAAGGGAGTAACTTCTTTGACTATTTGTTTTGATTTTTAGCCCAGGCATATGTTATTAATTATGCCACAATACGTTGCAGAGATTGTAAATCTTACTGAGCACATACCAATGTCCTCTAAGTTGATCTCTTGGGCATTTATGTTGGACTTTTGCCAACTCATTGGTCCAGTTTCAGTCTCCAGGGTTTTTTAATCTAGTCTCAGTTTCACACCTGAATTTATTGTTAATTGTATAAGATTGCGTTAAAAGTTGTCTTATCATTGTACTATTGTGTTTGATAGAGCTATTTAACCATTTGAGGATAAAAAGGTGACAAATTAATAACATTTCATGAGGAAGTGACACTTTGAAAAGTTTCAGAACAGAGAGGGAAATGCTCTTGATGATCGCTGTAAGATGAGGGTTTTGCCTGAGTTGAGATGATGCAGTAATGCCAAGACTTTTAATGCAAAAAGCTGTGAAAGAAGTGACTAGTTGCTCTGACACACACTTTCAAAGAGTGAACAGATTACCAGAGGAGACTACAAGAGAAGTACAAGAACTGTGGTGAGTGAGGGAGAGCTGCACATAGTGCTCTGCCACCAGACAGCAGGTGGCCTGGGCCAGAGAGAAGAATTCAGAGACAAGTCTGTAAGAAGAGCTGTAAATGAAACACAAAAGTGTGCAGGTTAATTTTAGAAGAGAAAGCTTGGTGACTCTGGTTTTACAGTCAGATATAAGGTCATCTGCATCCTTGTTGACATTGTGAGCACAGCTATGTCTTTATCTTACCTTTCCTACCTTTGCACTGCCTCCAGCAGTCATGGATGCTCTGGCTGTGGGAACACCAAAGGAACAGCTTTATGGGCTCTATAGTTCACAGGCCTGCTCTCATCTGATATGTGTGGTGGGGGGACCATGGGACTGATGTTAATTCTCTTGTCTTTGCTTTGCCAAACTGGTTCGTGATTTGAAGCAAGAAATCTTTTCTTGTTCCTGGGGATTTTACGTGTATGTAACTGCATGATCATTAAATAGATTTTGCTTCCTCATTCCCTTGGATTTTTGTCTATTTTTATTGGGTTTTTTTCCATATTTTCTTTCAGGAAGGAGTTTTGACTGGCCACATGCTGAGTCTCTCACTCATTGCAGCATTTAGCAAAAACACTCTGGCAGATAGAGTTGGCTTATGAATTCATTTTCTTAATGTTGCAACATCCACATCATAGCTTTTTCCCTGACAAGTGGGAGATTTAAATAATAATAATAAAAAATAAGCACATCATAACTCAGCAGGAATGATTTTTGCAAAGTTATGTCTTAATGCAAGAAGTACATAGTAGGAGGCTTTTTTAGGTCAGCGTAACTGAGCTCTAGAGTTAGTTTGGGTTTTATTTTTCTTCATATTTGTTTTTTAACACCTGCTACGTTTTCATGAACTATGGCATTTGTGCTGTTTCGAAGACACCACAAAGAATTAGCAGATGCAAAAGGAGCACAGTGGTGTCAAACTGGAGCAAGAGGAATTTGTGGATGCATGTTTTGTTTGAGTGCAGTGACCGTCTGGGAAAAGAGTCAAACATTCAAAGAAAAGACCATGTGAGACCAGCTCTGTGTATACATTTTTTTAAAATTGCTGCTGCTATGTGGGGGAGATAAGAACACTCATATTAAAATGACTTGCAGTGCAAGGGCAGGAGAGATGTTGCACATTTATGTGGTGCCCAAGGGAAAATGAAGATATTATCCCCACAGGCAAATCTTCTAACATTTTTGTGTTGGGAAATTAAAATTTTCTGTGTTTAAGGAGATTTGCAAAGGATTTTACTGATTTCTAGGCTCTTTCTCTTACTCAGCAAATCATCAGAGACTTCTGAACTCCACAAAACACAGGAACATACTAGTCAGAGCTCTGCTGCTGGCTACTCCTTCCACAGCCTGAGTGCAGCTCACTGGTGTGTTCCTACAAATCAGCTAATGATATTTCTCACTTTTCAACAAACTATCTGGAAGATGACGGGAGGAACAGAAAATCTGTCCCCTCTTCAGTGCCACTGGCAGGATAAGCAACTCAGAAAGGTAGCAAGATGGCCATTCCGTGAGATCAGCTGCTTGAGGCCTGGCCTGACCAGAAGCCAAGCAGCAGATCTAGGTGTTCAGGGATTTTGCTGAGTTTTTCCTGTCATAGGGAAAGGCCCAGGAAGCAGAGAGGGTGATGAGGCAGGGGCATTTCCAGAAGGAATGTGGGGAACCAGAGGGAGCTCCCACACAAACCCTCAGCTGGGCAGGTGACCAGCTGCTGGGAGAGCCTGAGCCTGGCACTGGTGCCAGAGGGCAGCAGGAACAGCCCTGTGTGCTGCGTGAGCAGGGGAAGGAGCTGCTCAGCTGGGTGGCGGAGCTGAAAGAGGAACTGCAACTTCAATGTCTTTCTTGTAGTGAGGTGCCCAAAAGTGAACACAATACTTGAGGTGTGGCCTCATCAGTGCTGAAAACAGGAGGACAATCACTTCCCTAGTCCTGCTGGCCATGCCATTTCTGATCCAGGCCAGGATGCTGTTGGCCTTTCTGGCCACCTGGGCACACTGCTGGCTCATGTTCAGCCAGATGTTAACCAGCACCCCCAGGTCCTTTTCTGCCAGGCTGCTTTCCAATCACTCCTCCCCAAGCCTGTAGCGTTGCCAAGGTTTGTTTTGACCCTAGTGCAGGACTTGTTAAACCTCATGCCATTGGCCTCGGCCCACTGATCCAGCCTGTCCGGATCCCTCTGTAGAACTTTCCTATCCTCGAGCTAATCAACACTCCCACCTAATTTGGTGTCATCTTCAAACCTACTGAGAGTGCAATTGATCCCCTCATCCAGATCATTGATGAAGACTAATTCAACAGGAGTGACCCCAGTACTGAGCCCTGGCGAACACCAGTTGTGACCAGTCACCAACAACCACCAACTTCTTATCAGGCAAAATCCTGTTCTTCAGAGTATAGATAAAATGTGAAAAAAAATCATGGAAATGTTGACATAATACGAAAGATAGTGTAATTATGAAAAATACTGGAAGATTGTCTTTGTTACAGATACTGTAAATTTTACTTAGGTTTTATTAAATCAAGCATTTAAAATATTTAGAAGCATTTTCATTTACTCATTACACATTCTCTAAAATATCTGAAATGAAATGAAAAATGGCCAGGGCAGTTTTCTTTTAGCTTGTTCCAGCAAACAGGCCTGTTCAACCTGAGATTTGAAAGGCTTTCCACCCATCTGTTTTCTTTTCTGGTCTTTGGCATTTTACCCACTGAGATTAAGTGATCGAAGACGTGGCATCTGTACTGTTTCCAAACCTGGATTACAGTCCATGAGAAATAAATATGGGAAATTTGGTGGAATTAAACTTTTATAAAAGGCCTGTAACAGGGGAAACTCTTTAAGTGTATGTATGCAGCAAATGCAGGGAAATCATCGCTCGTCCATGGGATTTTACACAAGCATACAAAGAACAACTCATCAGAAAAAAAAGAGTGCTCTTGTTTATTCAAGATTATGCATTATCTAACAAAGAGCTGCTTCAGCTAACCTCTAATTCCTGTTTTTCTGTTTTGTGGGCTAAAAACAAAAAAAGGAAATCATAGACAATATAGGAAATCCCAATTTATAAAGTTGTAACTGAAAGGAATGCCACCGCTTTTCCTTTTGTGGCAACAAGGATGGAACTCTTAAATAACATACTCTTAAAGTGGAGCTTTTATGCACACAGGGCTTCATTTATAGCACTCCAGCTCCCACTAAAATTAGTGACTGAGAAATAAGGCATGTAGTCTTCCTTTGAAACAAAATCCTATCACATGAATATTTCATTAAGCTTTCCAGACAGATGGAAGTAGAAAACAAAAACTTGCCTTGGCTACACAAAATGTACCTCAAAATGAGAGCCTACTGGACTGTTTTCTAGAAATCTGACAAAGAAAATGCTGTCCGCATTTCTGGAAAAAAAGAAAAAAGGACCGAGCATTGAACATACACCTCCAGTGATCAAAAAAGAAATAAAATTATTAATACTTAATATTAAGAATTATGGCGAGAAGCAACTTGAAAATAGGAGTTTCTGCTAGAAAGAAACTGAATAGTCACTACATTGGGCTTCATTGTTTGATTCTGTTCCACAATAAAGTGAAACTTTTCTCATCTTTTCAAGTGGTGATAGGGCAAACTCATCCACTGTTCATGCAGGTGAACAGCAGAAGTAATAAATCTGAATAAACATCAGAACTGTGAAAGATTTATATCCTTTCTCTGCTAGTTCAGAGTAAAAATATGAAATTTGTGAGTAGCTCAAGCCTGTTTAGCCATCTTTTTGTCACTATACAATCTTTGCTTACTCTGAGAATATCTTCTACACAGTCACAGGCAAATACGGTGCATTTCTTTTGAAACTTATTGTCTAGTTTATTTGACCATTTTCTATCAGAAGAAGAAATTCTGATCAAAAATTTCCTATGCAACACCTGTGTTCAGCTCCAGGAATTATGTCTAGTCCAACACTGGGAGAAAACCCAGACGGTCACATAAATTAGCTCATGTGCTGGTTTGAAGAGATATGCGTTTTGTCCTGTAGTGGGATGCTACTGAAAGCAGAGGAATAATTGTATAAAAAAAAGGTAAAACTTTATAGAGGAAGCAGATACAAAAGAGAATAGATGAAATTGTAAAAATAAGTTAAATGGTTTTCTTTGAAGATCTAGAAATTTTCTGTTTAAGATTAATTAAGCACGTAAAACTCTGCTTTGTGCCCACCCCCATCCAACTGGGAAACATCTGGCTTTGAGCTATCAGAGATCATAACTGTGCTAATAGAGAGAAGATTCTGAGAGCAGTGAGAATTATTTAACATTTGTCTTTATGAAGGATTTAAATTGTCTTTTCTTAATGATGTTTCAGCTTCAAAAATTTTCAAAAAAAAGAAAGTTCAAATAGATAAGAGGCCACAAAGCTCAGCACACACCCAGGAGGATATTCTTTGAAGCTACCGAAGACAAATTTTGCCATTAAATCACAAGCAAAAAAAAACCCTTTACAGCTAAAGAATCAAAAGCTTCTAAATGTTGCAAACTGCTGTGGCCATCTCAGAGCAATAGCAAAGATTTTGCATCATATAAGTCCAAACTAGGACATAGTGAAATTGATCTCAGGAAGTCCGCAGACTCGAAGGTTTCAAAATTTGTTTTCTCCTAACACTTTACCTGTGGTCTTTATAGACATTTTTTTTTCCCATGCTTCAGCACAGTTGCTATGTTATGATCTGCCTTAGGACTAATATGAACTTATCTTTTGGTACAAATGTTCTTTATGTAAATTACGGAATGGAGAACAGAGGAGTTTTATATCCTTTTATTGCTTAATGCTTCATAATATGGAACAGAGATTTTATATTACATTTTGGAGATGCTGATATAGGGAAAAGGATAAGAAGGCAAATAAATGCATCTTTAACACTATGATAATTTACAAAAGGACAAAGGATATCAATGTTTGTTTCATTGACTTTGGCTAGCTAACAAGTTCGTGTGAAATTGTTGAAAGTTTTCTGTTAATCATATTCTCATCCTTGTATCCTATGTTGATACTGCATATTCCATGCAAGCAAAGTGTCATTTTTCTTCAATAACCTCTTCAGCATTTGGAGTTAAACTAATTCTTTAAGTAAAAATTCATTCATTTGTCATAGTTTCAAAATATTCTGTAATTTTTCTTAACTCTAAATGCTTCTGCAGACATTTTCTGAACTTTAATCCTTGTTCTGAATAAAGCCATGGGATATTTGTGAAGTAGCATGGCATTCAACTCGGATGGCTTTGAGTAATGTTTTCACATGCTCCTGGTACTTATTGCAACAGTTCTACCAAAAATGATATTATTAATACATATCTTTTTAACTTTTAAAAAACTAATAACTGGCTGATAAGAGGTTACACTTGCAAACCTGTCAGAAATGATTTTGTTTGTTTCAATGGTGAAATATAAAAGAAAAATTATTACCTTCCTCTGCTGTTTCTGTTGTTGAATGCATTGATTCTTGGTTTCAAAATCCTCAATGATGTCCAAACTGCTGATTATATCTGCAGGATTTTTTTTATTTTTTTTCTTTTTGCTTCATCTTTCACCGTTTCCAAAACAGTTGGTGCTTTGGAGCGAGTAGTTGGTAGGATTTTGCTACATATTAGGCTGAATGTGGCACTGTATTGAAACTATTTGTTTTTCAAAACGAGCATCATCAGTAAATGAATGGAAACTGGTATTTGGTCAGTTCCAGAGAGATTTTTACCTAATCCAAATTTGACAGCGTCTTCCCACAGTCAATGATGGGATTAAGAGTGAAACTGAGGAAAGGACTCAGTAATGTCATTTAAAGAAAGAAGTGTAGATGTGCATAACAAATCTCATATAGAATGTTGTACAAATGACCTGGAGCTATGTAGCAGCTGAACGTTCAAGAGCTATTATCTAAAGTAGAACTAACCTGGTTTCATTCTTGCACAGTATTTCAGTGATTTTTTTTTCCCAAATTACAACATTAAAATACATAGAAATCTCATCTGAAATAATGTTTCTGTCATTGCAACACTTAGAATAAATATATTTATGTAGAACAAATATAATTTGTACTTACAAAAAGTGCTTCCATTATTAGAGATATATCTATATATTGCATTAAAAAAAGTGCTGATAATAAAATGTTTGCCCACGTACCTTCTTGAAGCTCGGTACACACAATTATTTTTATATAGAAATACTTCTGTGTAGATTGGTAGGGAAACTTTCTATCATAAAATCAAGTGTTTTTATTGGATACAAAGGTCATATGAAGAGATTTCATCTCTTTCCTAGAATTTTCATACACGTTGATTGACTGACTGATATATCAGTGATGACTCTCCATCTCCATGACCTTCATTATTGTTTCCCAGCCCAATGTTTTTTCCCATCTTTAACCTCAATAAGCAATGACTTTGTATGTCTTCTAATTAATTGCTTGACGTTATTTAGTACTTTCTAGCCAAGAATCTAGTTCTCTAGGATGCAACTAGACAATTATTTCCGGTTAACAGTAAATTTATTATTACTATAATAATATATATTATTATTATTAAAAATTATCTATATTGTTCACTTAGTTTTTTGAA
>VWZK01015342.1:31321-81240 GCA_013396935.1 Baryphthengus martii | reverse complement strand
TGGTAGTAGTAATCAGAGAGCTTGTCCAGGAAAAAAACGAGGTTCCAAGATAAATATAGGCAGTACAATCTTGGACAAGTCCATTCCCGGACGGACTTGCTTCAGCAGTGTTCAGATCAGACTTTTTTCTTCTGACACTACTTCTGTCTGAGCAGCCTCCCCTGTCTCCCCAAGTTCTTCATGACTCTGTTCTAAATAAGTAGTTTCCTTGATATCAATTGGTTCTGAATCGACGTAAGAATCATCCTGTCGCTCTGATGTGTCGCTATCGCTTTCTTCACTTTTCCCCAATCCATCATTGTCAGATTCCTCGTGGCCATGATCATTTTCCTTATCAGATTTGTCAGAGTACAGATCTTGATCTCTAAAGTGCTGCCTTTCGATTTCACTGTCATTTAATGGTAAGTTTTCTCCACTGTGCAAGTTGTTAGCACGAAGCAGTCCATAGAGAGACACATGAGTACTGTCTCCTGAAGAGTTCAAATCATGTTCTTTACCTTCTCTTATCATTGTACGCTTAAGCAGACTCGAACATTTCAGTGCCAGTTCCAAAGCATCCATCCAACACCTTGCCATCTGATTCTGAAGCAGCTCGGATGATCAAATAACTGCTGGGCAAGGGCTGAGTTATTGAACCAACTGCTTCACCTTTGGGACCCTTTATAGCTGATATGGACTGCTCCAAAGGATGAAAAAGTTTGAAACAAAAGCCGACTCTTTTAGAAGGCCTCTCAATGAGTTGACAGGTGTTGAGGAGCACTGTCCCTACCCACTGGCCATTCCTAGGGGTTTTGTAAATAAGCAACACTCCTGGTTTCAGTACACACCACAGTTTGGTCCAGCTTTTCAACGTTCCTTAAGGGTGAGAAGAATACCCTTAGAAACAAATAGTAAATTAAAGAGCAGTAGGCAGCTAGTTTAGGAAAAGACCCATGTGCACTAAGTAGAATGATACTTTAATGAATCACATTCCCAGAATGTTATAACTGTCAGTGTCAGAGAGTGAGGGATGCAACAAGGAAAGCTAAGGCCTCCTTAGAACTAAACCTGGCAAGAGAGGTCAAGGACAACAAGAAAGGCTTTTTTAAGTATATTGGAGGCAAAAGCAAGTCCAGAAGAAATGTGGGCCCACTGCTGAATGAAGTGGGTGCCCTGGTGACTGAGGATACAGAAAAGGCAGAGCTACTGAATGCTGCTTTTGATTCAGTCTTTACCACTAAGGCCTGCTCCCAGGAGTCCCAGACCTTTAAGACCATACAGGAAGTCTGGAGGAAGGAAGATTTTGCCTCTGTTGATGAGAATTGGGTCAGAGATCAGTTAAGCAAACTGAATATCCACAAGTCCATGGGCCCTGATGGGATGCACTCACGAGTGCTGAGAGAGACGGCAGATGTCACTGCTAGGCCGCTCTCTATAATCTTTGAAAGGTCCTGGAGGATGGGAGAGGTGCCTGAGGACTGGAGGAAGACCAATGTCATTCCAGTCTTCAAAAAGGGCAAGAAGGAGGACCCAAGTAACTATAGGCTGGGCAGCCTCACCTCCATCCCTGGAAAGCTGATGGAACAGCTTGTTCTTGGTGCCATCTCAATGTATGTTGAGGAAAGGAAGCTTATCACAAGTAGTCAACATGGATTCAACAAGGGAAGGTCATGCTTGACTAATCTGATTGCTTTTTATGATAGCACAACTAGATGGATAGATGAGGGGAGGGCAGTGGATGTGGTATATCTTGACTTCAGCAAACCTTTCGATACTGTCTCCCATGGCATCCTCACAGACAAACTTAAGGAGTGCAGATGGGATGATTGTGTGGTGAGATGGATTGGGGACTGGCTGAAGGACAGAGCCCAGAGAGCTGTGGTCAGTGGAGCAGACTCTAGCTGGAGGCCTGTGACTAGTGGTGTCCCCCAGGGGTCGGTACTGGCTCCAATGCTGTTTAATATTTTCATCAATGACCTGGACAAGGGGATGGAGTGTGCCCTCAGCAAGTTCGCCAATGATACAAAACTGGGAGGAGTGGCTGACACACCGGAGGGCTGTGCTGCCATCCAGCGTGACCTAGACAGGCTGGAGAGCTGGGTGGGGAGAAAATTAATGAAATTCAATCAGGGCAAGTGTAAAGTTCTGTATCTGGGGAAGAACAACCCCATGGATCAGTGCAGGTTGGGGGCTGATCTGTTGGAGAGCAGCTCTGAGGAGAAGGATCTGGGAGTCCTGGTGGACACAAGGATGACCATGAGCCAACAATGCTCCCTTGTGGCCAGGAAGGCCAATGGCCTCCTGGGATGCATTAGAAGAAGCGTGGCCAGCAGGTCAAGGGAGGTTCTCCTCCCCCTCTACACTGCGCTGGTGAGGCCCCACCTGGAGTACTGTACCCAATTCTGAGCACCCCAGTTCAAGAAGGACAGGGAACAACTGGAGAGAGTCCAGCACAGAGCCACTAAGTTCCTGTGTGATCTACTCTAGGTGATCCTGCTCTGGCAGGGGGAGGGTATTGGACTCGATGATCTTTCGAGGTCCCTTCCAGCCCCTAATATTCTGTGATTCTGTGATTTAATTTAGACTGACAGAACAGGAATCATGAGGATCATTTCCCTTCCACCCCTTTCTCTTTTTGAATATCAACGCCACCTTAGCTTTCTTAATCCTCCTGTGTTTAAATTCACAGGGTCCATTCATATAGATTCAATTTGAAAATTTCTTTTTGTCTGACTTGCTTTAAGTCCTGCTGCCACTCACCCCTCTTACTTGCTAAGGGCCAGACCATAATGCAGGCTCTAAGAGAGAAAAAAAAGCACAAGGAGTTCTCCTCATCAGCCAAACCCAAGTATTGAACAGCCGGCCACTGCAGAGGCAGCAATTCCTGATCAGCTGTCGCTCCTTGCTGCACAGCCTGCAAACCAGTGTAGCTGAAACACTGGGCACTGCCAGATAAACTGCGTGAGTGTGATCTGAGAACAAAAATTAAGCCAAGGCCAGATTGCAAATCTTGGTCTCTTGATTCAGTACCTTCCTGTCACCCAGGACTGTACAACTGGATCTCACCTTAGATCTGGGGTAGATCGCAATGTGCCAACCTGTTTCTGTTTGCTTATGACTTACTTTTTTTTTTTTTTTCCCCCCAAGACTGATTTTTTTTTTTCTTAAATCACTTAGGCACTTGGCTACTTAGAGTCATTAATCATTAATTTAATCTACCATCTCATTTATTAAAAAGCTTCCTTTCTCCCAAGTCCTTCACTTTTCCTTGATATTCTTGTAAAAATGTTGTTGACTAACTGCTCTAGTTGACACTCATCTGCTCTCATGTTTTGCTATCATTACCTTTTCCCTGAATTTTAAAGAACCCTGCATCCATTCAATGGTACCCCAAGAACTGACTGGAGTAAGCAAATGTCATTTGCTTTCTTTTTGCAGTTTCATGTTTACTCATTATATAAAAAGGTGAAAGACTGAATATGCACTAATTGCTTTATTGCGCTGCACATTCAGTATCTACCCTTGTTGTCCACTTGCTTGCCACCCAGCAAGGTTTCTGCTGCAGTAGGGGCAGCCTAGGTGGCTGAAAGCAGCAGATACAGATAGTTGAAAAGCTTATGTGTAATAAGAGAAATTTGGGGACTGTGGAATCATATAAAGAAAAAAATAGGCTGGAAAATGCGACACTGACTCAACAAACTTGCAGTTCTGTTGTTTGGGTTTTTATCAACTTTCAGATACTGCAGTTTCTTTTCTGATCCAATTATGGATCCATTCTTCAAGTAAGCTTACAAATAAATGAGAAGCATCGTTTAACAAACCAAATGTGAAATAATTTTTTAAAACCTAGAGGTACATTAAAGTATAGAAGTGATAAAAAGCAACACGAAATTAATGTAGATTTCAACTCCGCAGGTTTAAATGTATGCTGATTCCAGGAATTAAGATGTAGTTTACTTAACAGTTGTTCTTTAAAGTGTATTCTTACATCTCAAATTATTTTGGGCACAGAGCCCACCTCTTCATGCACGATGGTATGTTTTTTTTCTTTCATTTTTAAGAGATACTTGCAGAAGCTTGCAAGACAATAAAATTACTGTTTTGTCCTTGGAAATAAAACTTGCAGCATTGAACTGTAAGCACGGTTAAGGAGAAGCTGACCCTCACTGTGCCCTGATAATTGCACCCATCTGACATAAAGTGTTAATATACACCACTGTGTAAACTTTGAACAGAAAATAGCAAACAGGAAATTTTATGTGTGGAAATAGGGATGTAAAAGCTTCACATACAGCTTAAAAAATAACAGCTCTACTAAAACATAATCCTACCAGAAGAAAAAATTATCATTTCTATAAACGCAACTATCATAACATCATTATAGAAAACACAAGTCACCTTCTAATGGATAGATGGAGCTTACATAGTTTAAAAGGGAAAGGAAAGACTTTTGTGGTAGTGTATGAAATCCTGGCCTTAAATTTGGACAAGATAGTTGGCTTCAGTGAGACATGCATTTCCTTGTTAACCACTTTTAAGAACGGACGCTTTAAAAAAAAAAAGCAAAGAGTAACATCGATCCGAAGTCCACATAAATATGTCAGGACCAGATGATACTTTGACATAGTCCAAATGATCCCACAGCACCCACAGATGTACTATGAGATCCGCTTTTATTTTAAAACTTATAAATCTTTCTTATTGCAATGTTTTCGTCCTGTGTATTGTTAAAATTACAAAATTGCCAATGAAAATAGAAGAGAAAGTTTTGTCTTTGCTCATAGAGCTTATGTGTTGTGTAAGAATCAGCAAAAATATATTGAGTTTAGAAGAATGTTATCATCAGTGCTACTCTGTGTTTTGAGGTAATCAGGAACACATCCTGCTTAGATTCATCACCTTTGCCAATGCAGTAATATTGGAAAGGAAACAAATACTGCTAATAAATAATAGGTTAGGTAATTCTGAAATACTTTTTTTTTTGCTGCATTTAACTAATTTACTTAACTCTAGGCTTGACTTTGTCACTACTATAAAACATAAATTTTAAACGTTTTCGAGATTTGATTCCTCTCCCTACTGTCTTATCTAGGATGAGAGTGAACTGTACATTTCTTCTGTAGTTTTGTCTATAAGCCTGAATTACCCAACCCTTTGTTCTTTATAAATACAATCTAGCTTTGTGCTGTATTTTATATTCTTATCATCGTTCTTATACAGGTTATTTAATATTCTTATCATCATGCTCACACAGATTTTGGAATGGTTTAATATATTCCATGGGGAGTTCATCCTATGAAATATCTGTGAGAGATGAGAACTACCTAAATGCATACTGATACTCACTGATACTTCTTGGCGTACAGAATCACGGTGCTAGGTCTATTCTATGGGGACAGATTCAGCTACAGAGTCAGCAATGTCCTGGAGCTCCAGTGCCTTTGCAAAGGCATGAAGAGATGGGAGGACTCACTGTATGCTGTGTCCTCCTGGTGGGGCTTCAAAGACGTATTTTGTCTTTTACTGTGCAAGCAGTACTTTTGACGGCATCATTGTCTCATTTCTGCTACAAGATTTTTTTATTTGCTTCAAAGGTATGAGGTAATTTTAGTGGGAAGATACAGAAAGAATCACTAACAGAAACAACTTAATGCCCTACATGAGAAGAACACAGGAAGCAATATTTTCTAACAAATAAGCAGGCTGATGTTGTAAGGAGCCACAAAACCCGTGTAATGCAGCTGTGGGGCAGAAGGACAGGATTCACACTGATAGGCTGCATAAAGGATGGCAACGGGACAGGATTCAAACAGGTATGAACATGAGACAAAGAGGTAAAAAAAGGCACATAAGAAATAATAGCACAAAGAATGAATTACAGCCAAGAGATTTATGTAGATGTACAAAAGAAAAGATGAAATTATGAATGTAAGCAAGAGACTATGGTACATATATAGGGAGGAATCTTATATTAGCCATTGTCTTACACTGTTCCTTCATGAAACTAAAAGTTGATTCTGCTTTTCCAGAGATTCAAAGCATCATTCTTTCTCTCTAGAAAGGCAAGTCAAGTAAAACCACCTCAACATAAAATGATCCTGAAGGTCTGAATCCCTCAGAATGTGATTCAGGCTGGTTTAATCCTGTAACTCCAAGCTATTGTCCTTTCCACTCCTCCTTCTAGCCCCATTATGGCAGAGGGTTTGCCCTTACTGCAGGGTGTGCCAATGCCAGACTGGTGGAAGTAAGCATCGCTTCTGAGCTCAGTGAACTTACAAATGCATGTAGCCGCAGCCTCTATAGATAGATGCCATGACATAGTCCAGGGACCTGGACCTTGTTCAAAAATCAAAACTGTGAATGATATAAAGGTTTCAGAATTATCTCCAAATATCAATGACATTTATCCAAGTGGCAAATGCATGCCCACAGGGAAATAAAGGCACTGATAGACTTTAACTATTACCTATCAGGAAAGAAATCTTGGAATCATTGTGAATAATTTGCCAAAAGTGTTGACTAGCCTCTTGGCAATTGTCAAACATGGGATATTAAGAACTACTATGAAGAGAATAAGAAGAAAACAACTAATAAAACCTTTCACAGCATAAATTATTAGGTATGAATTACTACAAATAATGAATACTGTACACAGCCCAAACCATCACATATCCAGGAGAAAATGATAGGACTGGAAAAGGTAAAGGCGGCAGCAATAACAAGCAAGTATGGACTAGCTCTTCCACAGTAGTTAAACAAACCAGAACACTTCAAGCTGGAAAAGAGAAACTAGAGGAGGGTGGGAATGAAAAAAAGATGTATAAAATCATAAGGAAGATGAACAGAGAATGAGTGAGGTGCCCCATGGGGCATAATGAAACAAACAGAAGCCAGTGCTTTTCATACAGTCCGTAATTATATCTCATTCTTACAGGATGCTGTGAAGTCAAAAAGTAAAAATTAGTCCCCAAAGTAATTAGACAAATCAATGAGAATATATCCAGCAGTGGAAATCTCTGGATGCTGCCTATGGCTCATTTGCCAGATGGTGTGAGGCTACAGTATGGGGAAGGACCCGCAAATAATTTTGTTTCTTGTATCCATTTCCCAAACACACAGGAACATAGACAAGGTACAGGGCTCAAGGTAATTTTGACTCTTTAGGACAGTTTGGACATTATTTATCACTTTGAGTATTTTTTGGAACTCATTCACATACATAATTTCAGTTCCAATATCAGCTTACTGGTAATTCACAGTTGATGACAAATTAACAGCAGAAGAGGGATAATATTTTCTAACACTAACATCTAAAATATTACCAGCAATTGAGAACTGACTCTATTCCCCCTTCATATTTCTATAAATAAACGTCAGCTGTCTTGCAGGAGACAGGACTGGGCAGAGAAACACCAATGCACGCTGTATTGGGATGTAAAGGACAACTTGATAATAAGCTTGCTCTTTTTGAAGTTCCCAACATTAACATTTTCAAAATAAGACTCTCTTCTAACGACATAGTCACAAACCATTACTGGAAATTCTCACGGCTAATCACAATGATGTGAATTTTCGTACTACCCTCGGGTATTAGACAAAAGTCTTTGCTTACTCAAGGAATTCCAGGCTCAGTAGAAAATCTGAAGAACAAAAGATCTAAGAAAAAAAATAGCCCGATGCAGTTCAAAAGATGCAAAGAAATGCTTAGGCATTCTGCAACGCTACAAGAATGTCTTTGCTGATCTACATGAAGCATGACAGGTATAATCCAAGCTTCGACAGGAAAGATTAGTAAAAATCCCACCACAAAGCCACACAGAACACTGAACTATGCTGCTATTAAAACATCACTTTTTAATATGCATGCAACAACATCTCAAAAGAAGTAAATGACTCAGTATCACTTGGGAGAACCTCTACTGCATTGCATACTATATTGCATCACTCATTGTGAGGCGTAGAATGGAGTAACAATACTACTATACATGTATGGTATCTGAGGGGATTCGTGAGTGTGGGGCGCCTGTGGGACGAGTGTGGGAGTGCTTTGTGTTTGTAGTGAGCACTCAGCTGGACCAGACAGTGAGTCAGAGACCCTTCAGGCAGGTAAGAAGGGTTGAGATCCAAGCAGAGGTGCAGGCTGGGCAGAGGGGCAGTGCCAGTCCTCAGAAGGTCCATAAATGTGCAAGTGCTTGTAAATCTAGAGAGCGGGGGGGTGTGTGCTACACTAGTCATCTTCTGTAGCCACCTGTGTGACCAGTCACGTCGGTGTCCACTGTGTGCACGTGTGCCCACATGCATGTGTCCGTGGGATATGTGCTCACCTTCATGACCGGTTGAATCTGCAAACCTAACAATCCCTGCAGCCCTAACACACGTTATAATGATACAGATGACTCATCAACTTTCAATTTGACAGTGACAAAGGCAGAAATATAGCAACCATTGCGCCAAAGGAGAGCAAGAAAAAGGAAACCTGACTCTTGACTCTATCGCAAGGGCACTGAGATGAAAGGGAAAAACCCAAAAACTCCGGTTTACTTTCTATCCAAAGATTCATGTAAAATGCTCAAGCGCTCCACAGATAGAACGTAGTGTCTGCCTCTGGCTTCATGATTTCTTTTGACTACTTGACATGGGAGTATTTTTCAGATTATCAACTGAGAATTTTTTTCCTTTCAGACTGAAATAAAATCTAGTTAGCAGCAATCCATATCTACAAAGCTCTTTCTCTTATAATACCAGCATAAAATTTTGAATTTTGCAATTCTCATTTCCAGTGTGAGTTTATTGTATATTACCTTAATGATTGGTCAAGAAGAAGTTAAAAAAAATAATTCAGTAAACAAAAGCCATTTAAGTTCACAGTTATAACATAAACAAAGGAGAGAACTCAGATTTATCTTTTTACTGTAAATGAAATAGATGAAATCCTACATACATGCAAAATAATGTTTCTACTTCAGGTAAATGCACATGATAAACAGCATCTGAACCTCTAGATTTTCAAAAATATCAAAAGCAAAAACATGCAAAATAGTGTGTAACAATATATTTTTCAAATCACGTCTGGTTCACCTTGTGTAAGGGCTGTAAAAGTTCATGTTATGCATGGTATATTGCCAGAAGCTAATCGTCAGTGCTTTAGAAAAGAAAAAGCGGGGGTTCTTTTCTTCAATTCAGCCTCAGGAAACAAATCTATGAAGCTCTACCATTTATCATCCATGAAATCCTGAAAGGAATTGTATGTATTTGAGATAACTGTGAAAATATCGTGTCATGTTTGATCACACAGTCATTTTTAATTTGGTTCACTGTGTTTAAGACTTGGATGAAGCCAAATAAAATAACAGAAAATAAAGAGAATTGAATAAGACACATTATCACAGCCCAGGTTGGAAGGGCTCTTGAAAGATCATCTGGTTCAACCTTTTGTGGGAAAGGAAGTCTAGATGAGATTATCTAGCACCCTGTCCAACTGCATCTTGGAAACCTCCAATGATGGGGACTCCATCACATCCCTGGAGAGTTTGTTCCAGTGTGACTGTTCTCACTGTAAAAAATTTCTTTCTTACATTGAGATGAAATCTTTCCTGGTGCAACTTGTAGCTGTTGCCCCTTGTCTCCTTGTGAAGAGAAAACCTCTGCCCTCATTGTAGCTGCCCTTTAAGAACTGCCAAGACAAACTTCAGGTTGGTGTCAAAAGCCCACCCATTTAACTGACAATAGTTTAAAAATATCTTCTTCTTACATTGTTTTCCTTGAACAAATTCACTTTAAAATTATTGAGAGACCCCAGACAAAGGGGACTCATTAACCACATTTTCAGTCATTACAGACAGAATGAAAGGTTGAAGACCATCAACACTCCAAGCTGCATCTCCTACAGCACTATTCAGGTACATTAGTTTTACTATCTTTCTTGCTGGCCTTAACCCTTACATTAGTCTGCTGAGGTCCTTGAGCTGTCAAGATTAAGGTTCCAACTCAACTGAACACTTAAATCCAGGCTTATGCATATTGCTACCTCAGAATGGATTTAAGCACACGTTTAAATGCTTGGTGTACATGATCTTTGCAAATCCCAAGTCCTGTGTCATTTTTATATTGCAGGCTCTTCTAAACATTTCTTAAGTCATATAAGAACACATGTACTCCAATATTATCTTTGGTTGTTTGGGATAAATTCTGCACCATCATCCAGATCATTAATGAAGATGCTGAGCAGGACTGGGCTCAGTATTGATCTCTGGGGTTACTGTCTTCCAACTAGACTTCAGGCCAGTGATCATCACCCTCTGGGCCTGTAACAAGTTAGCCATTTCATAGAAGGTCATCTGGTTGGTCAAGTACAACTTCCCCTTGGTGAATCAATGCATTACTCCCTTCTTGTCCTTAATGTTCCTGGAAATGGCTTCCAGAACAACTTGTTCCATCGCATTCACAAGGATGGAAGTGAGGCTGATCAGCCCGAAGATCTCTGCATCCTCCTTCTTGCCCTTTTTGAGGATACGAGTGTTACGTGTTTTTCTCTTTTCCTCTAGTGCCTCTCCAACCTCCTCTGGTAATCAGAGTGGCCTCAAAATTACGTTGTCTCCTTCAGCACTCATGGATGTAGCCCATCAGGGCCCATGGACTTGTGTATGTCCAATTTGTTTAAGTATTCTCTAAGCTGATCTTCTCTTCTACCAAGGGTAAGTCTTCCTAGGTGCAGACTTTTTGCCTGGTCTCCAGCTCAGATATCTGAAGAATGGTCTTATTAGTAAAGACTCAGAGGATCAGAGGGTGGGAGCATCTCTCCTTTGAACACAGGCTGAGAGAACTGGGGTTAAGTCTGAAGAAGAGAAGGCTCCAGGAAGACTTTACAGCAGCCTTCCAGTACCTAAAGAGAGCCTAGAAGAAAGCTGGAGGGGGACTTTTTACAAGGGCAGGTAGCAATAAGAAAAGGGGCTAAAATTCAAGCTAACAAATGATTTACAGCCAAAATCTGAAAGCACCTCATGAATCTGTTAAGGTACAGAAGGTTGGAAAGGAGATTTAGGAACACTGCAGCTGCCCAAGTCTGAAATAAACAATGTTCAGGACAGCTCAAACCAGTGTGAACCTTGGGGAATGTTATATTTCAGACTCCTACTAGTAAATGTTACCAAAAAAACCCCAGAAAATTCTGCTACTGGACTTTCTGTAGTGTAACAGATTACTCTGTGTATCTAAATAAACTTTAAGCATTTGTACTCAAAATAAAGCATTTGCACGTGTGGAACTAGAATTTAGGCTCTTTTTGACTGTTTTGAGTCCTCACATTGTATATCTCATCCACTGCAGGATCAGGGAATGGGATATGAATGTATTTCGGAACTGTTGTCACTGAAGGGTTAAACAGAATCAATACCGTGTAAGAAATTAAATTGTACATAATATGAGAAGCAGAAAACTGATGCACATCCCTTGCTGTGTCACAGATAAGCTCCTGAGCATAATACTGCTAAGGTTTTGTGAGGCAGTATGTGGCTATAAAAATTAAAGATGTAAGGATACGGTGCACCTAGCAGTGAGTAAATACCATTAATTAATATAGGGTGAAAACAATGCCAAAGTAAAAAAAAAAAAAAAAAATCTTCAAAAGGGTGAAGTACCTAAAGGTTGGTAGGATGAGAACTACAATAACTGGAAAAAGGAAAAGCATAATTATATAAATGTTCAAATGTGTGTGTAATGTTTTATCGATTACTTTACTCGTTTTTTATGTTCTGCTGTCATTTTATTTAATTTCATATTAGAGTCAACTCTCCTTAAACAATAGTTCCTGGCACTTTGTGCTTCTCTGTTATCTTAAAACATTTCTGAGTCAACCAAGAAGAGTCTGTTACAAAGGTCAATTTCCTGCCCAGGAACTGAGCTTCAAAAGTGAATTTGCCTTCAGAGTATATTCCATTTCAAGACATTCTTTACAGCAGTTGCTTATAGACAATGGTAGAGCACTGAGTAGAAAATACATCTGACAACAGATTTAAAAGGGAAGAAAGTTTCACTCCTTTATTTGGTTTTGTGTGGTTTGTGAGCCACCTGATTTCCTTACATGAACTAGTTTGAATCTAGCACACAGCAAACAAGATCAGCAGGCCTGGTTAAGCTTCCAGCTGTTCTCAAGACATTCCAGGTCAACGGAAACAGACAACAGGCCCACACAAGTCTGCCAAAATACAATATATCTGAGGGAGTGACAGGTACACGTATTATGGATACACAACCACGTTCTTACACAAACAGTCTTGTTTCCTATTAATTTTTTGAAAGGTTGGATTTCCATAATTTTGTGCATTAGAGAAATTAATGATTACTTATCTTTCACAAAAGATAAAGCAAGTGGCGTGACAAGGAACCGCTGCTGCCACACCAAGTGTAGTGTCAGCCTCACTCACCAAAAATTACTCTTACAGTGACCCCAGGCAACAAGCAACATCACGTGATACTGTGTAATAAGCAGCAGGCAGATCATGATATGTGCATAGTCCATTGACAATAACAGTTCTAGGAAATTACTTTGAAACAAAACTTTTCCACTGTTTTCAAATACAAAATAAACCAACTTTGAAACAGAAGGTTCAATCAATATCAAAAGCCAGATATAAATATTAAAATAAATATCTGCATGTATGTATCTCATTCATTTATGATTGGAAAAAAAACTATTTACCTTCCACAAAGAAAGACACATCTTACAGATTTCACAAATAGGCCACAAGGCTTGACACCCACAGAGGAGAGAACAATTTTCTGAACTGTGCAAATTTCCAGAAATATTAGTGCAGAAATGAACTCTTTATTCAGTATAACTGATGCTACAATGAAAACACGTCTCAGCTTGAAATAGAAAATCTTTTTTTCATCCAAAGTATTGTATCAGTAGAAGAGTGAGGAGACTAAAATATGCACACGTGCACGTGTACACACAACTGTGTATGCCAATATAGAATATATTGAATTACAGAACCCAGTAAAACCGTTCTTCAAATATGTACCCGTCCCTGGTGCACGGGCTACTCTGCAAACAGAGAAGGTATTTGGAAGGCAGTGGTATTGGTCTTCACACTTACAGGCAAAATAAGCTCATGAGCATCTCCACCGCTTGAAGGACATGCACTGTGGTTGTGTCGAGATCTTGTTTTTGTCCTAACTGCCATTACCTGGTTGCCACTGGAAGAAAGCACTAAGATGCAGGTGAAAAAGAAGCCCTAGAAAGGCACGTCTGTTCAGATAGTGACTGCGCCATCCCCGCTCTACCAAAGTTTCAATTCTAAATTTTTTCAGGGTACTATTCTCTATTCATTTTTCTCTATTTAAGAACTTCCGACGAACAAGACTGAAGAGATGAACATTTTTCAATAAACAGAAAAATCACTTCATTTTGGATGATGCAGAGGCCTGAAATTACCAATTGGAATAAATGCAGAAAATATATTTTCCGTGTTCTCATATGTTCAGAAATTTTTTAGTGCACTATGCTGTTGATCTTCCTAAAGAATTAACCTCTAAATTCAGACAAGAATCTCTCTCTGAAGATTTTTGCTTGAAAAAGCTGTTACAATAAAATTATTTTTCTACAAGGGAAGCAGAAATTTCTCTCCAATTTAAAAGGCTGTTCCTACAATCCTTATTATCTGCAGTGGTATCTCTGTGCATGCAATATCTCTCTGCCTCACCAGCACGTTGTATTTTCAAGATTTTACTCTACAACATTACATTTTTATCATAATCTCTTTTTTTCAGTTTTGAAAACAAATTTTAAGAACAATTTTTCTGCAAAATATAATTATATATTTTTTATTTGTAGAATAATAGGGGAAACTGCAATGTGAAAGTCTTACTGTAAAATTCATTATCATAGAAATACTACAGAACGTGCACCAGTAAAATTATTATTAAAATTATGATATTAAATAAGAAGCCAACTATGGTGTAATCAATTTTATTTTCTTCTTAGTTGCTGCCATTAAGTGAGCAGGAAATATTATTCTTGATATTAACAAGCAGTTGATGTAAAGAGCGATGTATGAATATAGTGGAAAAGTACACAACTTTTTAAACTTTTCACTTACTTCTTTTTATTAAACCAATTATTCCTGCACCAACTAAATCCTTCTGAAGTGATTTCCCACTGGCTGAAGCAAAACCCACTGCTGGCAGCAAAATCAGCTGATTCTGTGAAAGCTGCCTCGATGTTGAACACAAACACAAGCTTCAGAATTCAAGCAGGTTTTTTCAGTTTCTAGGACTAAGGAAACTTTGTATTAACGTCTTCCAGTGGCATTATTCACAAAATCCGATGCCCTTCAGCTTCACTGGGGCCTGAGGTCAGCAAGAAAGTGATATAAAAATATTATGGCTATTAATCACCAACACATAAACCTATGAGTTTTAACTAAACTCTGAGAGAACAGTATTTGTATTGCTGCCTGACACATTATTCTTTACAATGCCTTTTGTCATGAGGGACTTTTGAAGTGTACCTTTTGTAACTTAAAAAAAATCTACTCTTTATCATTACATGTTGGATACTAAAAATAAAAAGTGGATAGTATTACTAAATATAGCAAGAATTATCATCAAAATCTTTCAAAAGTATATACCTGAAAGTCTGCAAGGAAGTGAAATTATTTACATATACCCTTGTAATACAAGCACGGCTTTTCTCTCTTATCTTTAGCTTTAGGCAAGGCACAAGAAATATAAGCACTGGCACTGTAAAACATGTTATCATCACGGCTTTGTGAGCCAACTGACCACAAAGCGTGATGGTTACCACAGAAAACTGATCAGTCTGAGCAACAAAAAAGAAAATTGTAGCTTGCTCTCATGAGAGAACATTTTTCATCACTAGTCCTGGGAATAAAATCTATGCACTTTCAATATTTGTAAAAGTAGAAAGGAGCATGAAAGGCAAAAAGAGTGTGAGGGACGCTGCTTTCTACGGTACTCGTCTTTGGAAACTAAAAAGTTGTCACTTACTAAAAGGATGGCCATGAATACTAACTATTGTTCACGTGAGCCAAGTGACCAGTCCCGAAATGAAACCAAAAAGCCTGTCATATATGGATTCTTTCATTTTTTAAATGAAAATTTTTCTTTGACTTAATGATAGAAAATGGATATGAGAACTAGTTTATGTAATTCCTCTTTATGTTTCCACAGAGTTACCAAAAAAAAACCGCAACGTGTACATCCCCCTATTTTTCTGAGTTTCCTTAGCTTTGTGAGTGCCTATTCAGGCAGCAGCCTCTTTGCTCTGGAAGTTTTTTTGCCATTTAATTACAATTCCCTGCATTTGCTTACTTCTGAGAGTTTTGCACTTTTCTCCTGCCTAGAATGGCATTTCAATACATGTTCAGTTAGTTAGATGGGCATCCAAACATCACCTAAGATCCCAAAAAGGTGTGTCGTCTGCAGGATAGGTAACAGCTATTACCTACATTTTCCGTAACATCTGTGATGCCAGAAATAGGTTTCAACTCCTACGCAAACTGAAGGAGAATGAATCTTTCTGCACCCCGAATGCTCAGACAGATTCGGTATTTTCAGATTAAGAAAGAACCTAAATTAGACAGACTGGACTCTTTGCCTGAGATCACTGTCTCCATTAACTCCATTAATCCAGCTAACACCGTAATATTATATAAGAAATACAGTTTTGCACAGCAGACTGGATTATTCCTACCCCCAGGGCCAAATAATCGAAACTTGAAGTGAGACAACACCTAGCCCAGCACCTTAAATTAGACAAACTGTATTTTAAACTGTATTTTTGGTGACTTTTTTCTTTTTCCATGAAGTTACTTTATTAATTACAGCTTCAAGCTGTGTGCTGTGTGGCCTTATAGGAGTTGAAGGTGTTCAGGATCACTTCATTATCCAAGGAATGAGAATCAGCAGTCCAATAATTCAGTGTTAGTAGAAAAAGTAGGCCAATACCAAGGCCTTTTCTAGCACATCTTAAAGATATGTATACAAATCGCACAAAGAAGGTAACAAAGATTTGAACATTTGGATTCATTTCATTTTATAAAACATATCACACCTGTAAAAGTCCCTACTACACAGATCAGAGTGCACAAAAGAGCTTCTCAAAGCCATATGTGTAAGAGAATCTAATTAACTCTTAGCTTTCCTAAGAGTGACATAGAAAATATCAAAAGGCAAATTGGCTAGAATTGAAACTGAAAATAATAAAGTCAGGAAACAATAATATAAAGGCTACGAATCTGGACAAAGAAGATACTGACATTACTGCACTGTCAAATTTAGTATTTAATGCATAACTTTGTGCATAACTGGCAACGCTGAGAATTTAGTAGGGACAAACAATATTTGCAGGCCAATTTGAAACCACATGGTGTAAACCTCTTTATATGATGAGGAATTTTACTTTTACAGGGCAACAGGTGAACTTATGCAGGATAAAACAGAGCCCAGTCTGCCAGCAGACAGATTACATCTGACTTCCAGGGAAATAAGGTAAGCCACAGCTAGCAAGTGTTTTGAGAGCTGTTTGCCATTACTTTTTTCCATCAAGCAAACATGCCACATGTACTGAGAGGCTCCGAACCTCAATACCTCTGTTCTGCTACGACAGTGTGTGTTCTAAAATAGATTAACCCCTCAGTAAAACAGAAACGCAAGAAAGAATTGGTAAGCACGGTGTGTAATGCTACAACAGCTCTTCAAGAAATGGCCTTCTAGTTTTTCCTTTCTGTCATTCTCTTTTTGTTTTGGGGTCTTTTTTCAGCTGGGCCAAATACCTGCTTCTTGCTTCTTATCCTCTGTGTATACTCATTGCTTCCTAAGCATCTCTTTCTCAGCCTGGCCTTCACTGCATTCTGGAAGATTCCCCACTCCAACTGGCATGCTCAGCTGCTCTCAGAATAGAAGCAATCTGCAATCATGTTCCAGGAGGTTCACCCTTACCTGATACAAAGGAATCAGGCTTTTTACTATCATTATTCATTTTGTAATATAACAAAAAGAAATATAAGATGTGTAACAAACCTGGACTTACTCACACAGAGTGATGGTTAAAAAAAAAAAAAAGGTCAAAATATTTCTAACCTTTTTTCATCTTCAGTTTCTTAAAAAGCAAATAGAACACCTTCCACTAATCTGAATCAGCCCCATAATGATCTCAAAAAAAAATCATGGAAAGATTTTAGAAAATCTGTTTTTCTCAAAGTTTGGCAACACAACATGTCTATAAAGAAGATAAGAAACTCCATAACAAACTAATACTTCCTAAGGTAATCACTTAAATCAATAAAAAAATACCACTACATGGTAACAAGTGAAGTTTTTTAAATAAACAATATTTTAATTCATCCTTGAGATGGTCATATTCATAAATCATTTTTTCCAAAGCCAAATAAGAATCTACACCAATACATGTGCTACTTTTAACAGCAAGGAAATTCTGAAGATGCTGCCTAATTTAAAATCACAGATTTACAATGGCCCTACAATCCAAATAAAGACTAAGTATTTGTATATCCACTGAAAGCTTTGAGGATCACAAAAATGAAGCAGATTTAAAGTAATTTTAACTGTATGTTTCCACCAAAAAAAAAAGGATTATTTCTCCTCTTTCAAATTTGTAACATTTCCCTTCTTTCAGTCGAAACTCTTCTTGTTTCTCTTTTTCTTTTTTTTTTTCCTCTCAATCACAACGAATAAAGGAATAAGGAGTACAATAAAATTGGATTCCTAGGCTGTTTTTTCCCCCTCATTTTAGTCATACGCATGCTATACGCAGAACTTTTGTTTCATTTTAATTTCCTAAAACTCCTACCTCACAAAATTCAGAAACCGTCTGGAACAAAGAAGAAAAAGCATGAGGGAAGGAAATGAGAGCACTACTATTTGTGCTCAGAACTCTCTTCGGATTCTTTTTTAGTAAGTGGATCAAAGAACTTCCCAGATATTTTGTACAACAAATTCCTTCAACATCAAAGTCCTATAAGATGTCACTATTTTCCTGTAGTCACTACTGAAAAAACTTACTGATTTCAAAGTTTGCTTTTGCTACTCAAGAATGAATTGTAGTCAGAGAAGAGTGACATGAAACAGTATAAATTCCCTTAATTACTTGATTTTTAATCCATTTGAAAACTTTTATCTTCTACAGGCTAAATCCTTGTATTTGTTTTCTTTCATACAACACTCAAAAATCTCAATTTATGACACAAATGAGACAATATGTAGACCATCAACATGAATTAAAAAATAACTGTTGAATAATTCTTGCCAAGTGAGAAGTAATCTGAATTACCTTCCCCATGTATAAGCCTCCTAATGCAAGTTATTTTTCTAAAGAACTGCATGAGTTTGAAGCCAAAGCTTTACTGTCATTACTTCTGTTTAAATAGATACCAGATGAAGAGAGAGTCCTTAATGTTTCTTAAGTTAATGAGCATGCACCAGAGGTTTCTTCAACATCAAGAAGTACAAGACCGTGTAAATACAGTAAACTTTTTCCCTGAGCTTCCAGTTGAGAGCAATTATCTTTCTCAGTAACTGACAGCAATTGATTTACTGTGATCTCAACACTAATTATGCCTATAGGGAGTCACTGTTCTGATAATATTACTATTTACCTTCTCATTTGGATTCTCATGGAATAAGAGTTTTCTAGCACTGGCTCTTCATAACAACCTCACACAGCTGTATGAAAGTATAGAGAACAGACCACTTCTAAGTGCCCCTTATTTATTTCACTATTCAAAGCCCTGGTGGTGATAGACTTTGAAAAACACAAACAGGGGAGCTACAGTGGGATACAAGAAGTGATCACTTTTCTTTCTTCAAGGTATGTTTCAAAAAGGTAAGATAACTATATACTATTGCTTCATAGTATCCATTAAAATGATCAAATGAGGCTGCAACTGCCTCAACTGTGAATTTTGCATGGCTTTACTGATTTCTCAGATTTTCACCTCAGTTGAGTCCAAAGTGCAGTGCTTGAGTTCTGGGAGAGCAAATCTACTTAAGAGAAGATGCTGAAGAGCAAGTAAACGAAGTTACACTGTAATTGGTGCTTCGACAATCTGCAGTAAGATGAGACCTCACCTTCAAAATGTCAACTTTTAGCTGAAAAACAGCATGAACTATTGAACAGTGTGGATTCTTTGACCTTGTATTATAAAAATCTAGAAATTACCAGAACAAACAGTATCTGTCGACATCAAGAGTGTACCTTCAGAAATAACATACAGAATGACACGTTTCAAACGAAATTCAGAAACCATTTTTGTAATTGGTTAGTTTCTCATCTTAGTGAACTTTTGTGTAGAGTTTATCAGCCTTAAGTACCTGTAATCTTTGGTTTGTGCCAGCTATGAAAAATGCGAAATGACTCAAGGAATATTACAAGAAATACTAAAATTCTGAACCTCATGAGAATTTATATCAAGACTTCAGGCAAATGTGCAATTTGATATGTACACAGACTCCAAGAATCCGTTAAAAAACTTCAATACCATTAGAAAAGAAGAGTCAGATAAAACTTTTACAGAAGTGAAAGTCCAAGAAGCAAAGAACTTGAAAATTTCTCTCCTGAAGTCATCTGCTCCCATTTTATTTTTTTTTAACATGCAGCAAATTTGCTTTTTTTTTTTTTTCTAGTAGATTTGGTAATACGGATGACTCAGATGATCACTTATGGGCTGATTAAAAATAAAACTGTGCCAGGCAAAGCCCATTTCCAGTCAACCTCAATTCTACCTAGACTCCTATTTCAAGTAGGATATTACCAAGCAGGTAAAGTTACCTGGAAGATGCAAAAATCACTACTTGCTAGCGTACACTTCAAATTTTTAATATAAAGCAAGGCATTTTTCAAACTATAGGGGTAAATAACACACCGGAAGACATGTATTAGTACTTAATGATGAGCTTGGTCCGTTTCAAGGGCAGAAGGTATTTACAGATCTTTGACAACAGCTACTGCATCTAGTCCAGATCCTGCTTAACTATTTGGAGACTTCTAGATTGAAAAGTGAGTTATTCTGGTCAATGATATTGTTCTGCGTGACAGCCTTGAATGGTGAAGAAATTTCTGTCCACGGTACCAAACAAATTAGTATCATGCCAGAAAGAATAGTTTTGTCCATAAAATGTAGTTTCACAAAACCGAGGTCCCAGAAATCTCACAGAAAACTAGGCTATAGAATGACCTATCAAATGAATCTATCACAGACAGTGGGAAGCACCGAGAGTAATTTTATTCTACATTTTCTCAGTATCACCTTGCACAGTATTATAATCTATGGAAACTTTCATTCCCCATCTATAACCAATCCATAAAATGTATCAATAATATCCTTACTAGGAGTCTGCCACTTAAGTAGCTTTGGTTACTGTGGCTGGAAAGACCGATACAAGAAAGAACAGTAACTAAAGCACCAGCAAATGAAATCTGGCGTGGTATGTAGTTACATGCCGGCCTCTGGCTTTACTTCATTTCAGTTGGATTTGATTATTATGAGGAACAGAAAATGAATCTGTAATAAAATGTTCCAAGAAAGTACGTCCAGTTCTCTGAAGTGACAACAGAATTTGGTTTAGGAGTCAATTCCATTAGCAACTGGCAGGTATGACACAGTGCCTGTAAGACCCTTTTTGAAGCCACAGCCAGTGGTCAGACAGGGTAGAGTAGGAGCCTCTAAACCGGCCCTGTCTCTATTTTTGCTACTGAATCCTATGCAATATCTGCTGTATCTCCTAAATCTTCTGTATCTGAGTATCTTTTCAGATGTACATGAACGTGAAACAGTGTGGTTCTCCTCTCTGTGGCAACCATGTAACGATCCTTCAACCACGGCAGATCAAAGTTACTTGTTATAGTTCCTTGTAATGATGTTCTGCCATTTTCTGCCCTCTAACGATTTCTTCCAACTTCTTTTTATCTTTGAGTATTTTGAACTAATAAGAGTGTAAAAGTATTTGATTACAGGAAATAGCTGTCTCCTAGCTTAAACATGAGTAAGGAGAGTGATACCCCTTGCAGCTCCACAACACGTACTACGGTAGCAACTAGTAGAGTACTGATGACTTATTTCTCCTCATTCTGACACCTCTGGATGTTGGCGCCTTAGTGTGGTGTGCTGCATTTTACCACTAGACTAATTTTAGTTGAACTTAGTTGGATTTTTAAGTTTTCAAGGAAGAACAACCTTGATTCCGGGCATTTGAATTAGTCTTAAGCAAAAAATGCACAAACTATGTCCACCCTCGATGGAAATCAGCTGGACAGGATGAGTTTCATCTCACCTAATTTAATACATTCGTTTAATAAAGTTGTTTTAATCTCAATCTGTCATATACATTCACTATATAGTAAATAAATGGAGAGAGATACCTTCAGAAGACAATTAACTCCATTCTTAAACAGGTGAAATGATTTGATGATTGGAAAATTCTGATGATTTTGTAGGTCCAAAACCAGCCTATTCGGAAATACTCAAATGGTAAGAGATACTAAGATTCATCTGTCCTGATGCAAATAGCTATATCTGAGCCAATCATACTAGTCTATACTTGTAGAATTTATATGGAGAACTTGGCATTTTAAAGCATAATTCATCTCCTCTTAAAGCATATGGCAAAACACGTTGTTGTGTAAGTGCCTCTTTGTCTCCAATGACTTTAAATGAAGTCTGGACAGCTAGCTCAGAATGGATCTCCAAATTATTGATACCGTGCAGTTTAGGGTCAGGGCAGCCCACTAAAACTATAACAGATGCTCTCTGTTAACCCCCCTCCCTCCCCAAGGGGAAGAGAGAAGGAATAAGGGAGAGAGAGAGACTTATCAGCTAGAAATGGAAACTAGAATCGCTTTAGTGAAAACGGAAAATAATAAGAAGAATAAAACGGAATATATACAAATATATACAAGACCAGTATCAAACTCAACCCCCCCTGATGGCAAGTACGTCACCGTCACCACTGATGTTGTGGAGCAGGCACTGGGAAAGTCCCAGATAGGGCCCAGAAGCAGACAGGAACTGTGTTCAGGAGCTGGATTCTGGTACTGCATTCAGGAACACTCCGATCAGGATCAAAGGCAGAATGAACAGAGTCCTCCCTGGATTCCAGACATTGAAGGAACAAGGAAGAATCCAAGCAAGGACCATGAGCAAGAGCCCCTGAGCCAAGAGCAACCGAGCAAGGGCCCCCGGCAGCCGAATATGGCATCCATGGGATGGAATACTCCCTTGGTCAGTTTAAGGGCACTGATCTGCCCGCTCCTCCCTGCAGGTGCAGCTTTCACTTTCTGCATCTCCAGTGTGGCACACAAGATCTAGCAGTGGCCTTGGTCTGCACACCAGTCCCTGGTACTAACTCTAACCATGGAGCGTTATCACTTCTAGAAGCAGCCGCTGCGTGTGAAAACATGCTGCTAATTGCTAACTTCAGAAAGTGCAGTCAGTTAAATGAACTGAGCTGAAAAGTAAAATCACTGAACAGATTTGTTCTCTTCTAACTCAAACCAGGATAATACCAAAATTTGGATAAAATTACATTCCACACAAAGTACAAAATAACTGAGACCTTTTGTGAGCGGCTGACCTCCCTCTAAGAGCAACACCAAACTAGTTTACATTCACCATTTAAGGAAAAGTATTGACAACCTTCAAGAAAACTGACAGAAAAAGTAAAATTCTGTTACAGAAATAGAAACTGAAACCATATTGTGATAAAGACATCTTATTCTACATAATAATTATGGTGGCTAGCACGTATTACATTGTATTAAGTGAATAGAACTACCTAGCGTTCATCCAAGGCTACTAAAAATTGTCTTTGGGACAAATAATTTGGATATTCAAAAAATATTTAATTATGCAGAATTTCTGAAAGATAGGAAAAAATATGTATATTGTGATAATAATGATTAAAAAAAATAAATAAAGAGCTCATTCATATAACTTATGCTATCCTGATACTGACTGAAGGCAAAATGATGTACTAATTCTGGAAAAACGAAATCAGAATGTTCTTAAAAGGTGCAGAACAAAAGCACAATTAATTCCAAGACTCATGACTGTGGACATACGTCTTCTTGGAAAGGATGAAAAGAGTCTGGCCCCATCTTCTTGACACACACCCTGTAGATATTTATAAGCATTGATAAGATCCCCTCTCAGCCTTCTCTTCTTCAGGCTAAACAGTCCCAGGTCTCCCAGCCTTTCCTCATAAGATAGATGCTCCAGTCCCCTAACCATCTTTGTAGTCCTCCGCTGGACTCTCTTCAGTAATATCCCAGTTGAGGCCTCACCAGAAGAGTAAAGTGGAAGGACCTCGACCCCCTCGACCTGCTGGTCACACTTTTCTCAATGCACTCCAGGATGCCATTGGCCTTCTTGGCCACAAGGGCCCACTGCTGGCTCATGGTTAACTTATCATCCACCAGGACTCCCAGGTCCTTCTTGGAGCTGCTTTCCAGCAGGTCTACCCCTAATCTCTACTGGTACATCGGGTTATTCCTTCCCAGATGCAGGATTCTACACTTGTCCTCGTGGAACTTCATTAGGTTCCCCTCTGCCCAACTCTCCAGCCTGTCCAGGTCATGCTGGACGGCAGCACAGACTTCTGGTGTGTCAACTGCTCCTCTCAGTTTTGTACCAGCAAACTCACTGAGGGTATACTCTGTCCCTTCATCCAGGTCATTGATCAGTAAATCGAACAAGACTGGAGCCAGTACTGACCCCTGGGGAGCACTGCTAGCTACAGATAAAATGAAAATAAGTTGGGGGTTCAAGGTTAAGAGGTGAAAGAGGCATAATTCGGGTACCTGGCATTCTCTCCTGCTAAGTTTCATGTTTCTGCTGCAGTGTTTAACCACAGAAACCTCTACTTCAACCACTGTCAAAGGCGTACAGAAATAAGACAAGAGATCAACTGTGTAGATGACAGTAACAGATTGTCTCAATATCTCAGGTACAAAGAAAACAAGTAAGACATTTAAGTCATTGCTCTCTGCATGCAATATTGACAGGTAGTCAAGGACTGAGGTCACAATATCTGATCAAACTGATTTCATTCATACTTTTTTTCCTTCTAATCTCATTGCAAGATAAAGAAGTAAATTCATTTTCTTTATGCGTTTTTTATCATTGGCAAATTTTTATTTGCTTTAGTAGCAGGATTTATTTTTTCTAAACAGTGTAAACATAGCTCATGAAAATAACCCAAGAAAATCTCCCTATCTGGTGGCATTTTATCAATTGATTTGGATGAATTTGTGAGTGTAAGTATTGTTTTATGAACTTCATCCTATTTGGTTACACTTTCTTCTGGCTGGTTAGACTATTTTCTGAGTATTACGCTTCAATATTAATTGTAGAATATATAGAAATATTAAAAGCAGTGAGTTCTGAGAAAATGTTGAAATGCCAACAGATATGTTATAAAGAAGCTAACAAACAGAAAAGCTAAATCATCTAAGTCTTACAGGCTATACAAGGACATAATTATTTTCAAGAATGCCTAACGTACACTTTCTTACTCTCATACACCTGGAAAATCTATGACGTGAAAGTAAGTACTTTCAGTTCCATGCTTTTCTTTATCTTCATTTCACAGATCACATCCTTTGATTATAAATAAAAAGTGTAACTACATCCTACTTGAGTCACATCCAATGCTTCAGCAAACTTCAAAGGAGAACAGAATCTGTGCAAAAGCAACTATTACAGATCCTACACATGCTCAAGTTCAGAAGACTTACTACACATTGCTACATGCTTTCTTTTTAGACAAACTGTTGAGGTGATGGAAAGCCAAAGTACTTCTCAGATTTGATTTTCTACACTCTCAGTGCAAGTTTTCTATTTTTTCTAGCTCCTTGGCAAAGACTGCATTCCATTAGACCATTAGACAGATTTTAGCCTCCCAGGAGGCTTAAGAATCACCTAAATCATCATTTAATTACTGAGAAATAACTAAATCATTATAAATACTTAAATATTTAAATATGCAAATATAAGTTTTTTGACTTCCAAGAACTTACCAGAAAAAACACGCCAGTTCTCTCAGCCATGACTACTAGCTCTCCTCTTCTGAAGCAGATATAATGTAGCACCACTGTCATTGAACTACTTTTTCATTAGGATTAAGTTTAAGACTTAATCACATTTATATTAGAAATGAATGATAGGAGGATTCCACTGAAGGTACTGAAACTCTGAGCTATTTCACAAACCTTTTCTGAACAATGTTGGCCTCACTTTTGAAGATTTTTTTAACAACCTTTACATAACATAAAGCATATGACCACTATACTTCAGCAGTGACTCCTTCAAATAATAACGAACAGCTCTGCATTAAATGGCTTTGTGAACCTTCCACGTTTGCTCAGCACATTCTTTGGCAAAGTCTAGGAGACTCAATTGACCAAGATGTTGCTTGGTAGCAGTTTGATCATTTGATTCTTTCAAGAAAGATTAAAAACTAGATCGTTTCATCATTGCAGTCAATTTCTACCACAGCGAGTCAAGAGAGCAAAGGCAAAGAAGAAAAGACCTCATCTGAAATTCACATTAGCACAACTGCTAATCAGATGCAGCTTCTGATAGAAAATCCACATAAAAGCTTTTTTGCTTTAGATATCACAGGCAAGAAGAAAGCATAGTTCAGCACAATATTAAAATACTGCTTCAAACCTCTTGTGGTTAAAAAAAACCACACTAAAACCCAACAAATCCCAAATGCAAATGCTAGTAATTCAGCTAAGAGTTTTAATTACTATATGCTGGTATAACAGTGCTTTATTAAAAGTAGACTATGAACAGATCGATCAAAGTGGTGTAAGAGTAATTTCCAAACCTTCATGTCTACAGATTATCTGTGACGCTTAAGCTTCATCTCTACTAATAAATTAAAGACCGCTGTGATGCTGCTTTGTCACTGAAGACAATTTGCATGGAATGACCCACACCCGCTCCAAACTAGCCTGCTGACTGCCAGTGGTAGACGCTCTTGACCCATTCTAACTGCAGAACTGCACTCAGGAATTTTTTGGTATTGAGCTAGAGGGCATGGCTAATACGCAATCAAGAGACTGTTCTGTCAATCAAGCAACAGAGACAGCCAATTCCAGAACACAGGCATAGGCCTTGATATATTCTCTAATTGACGAATTAATAAAAAACACAGCTTTCATTTTCATAAGCTTAAAGTTCTTATCTGAGACTTGAATGGAGCACAGGGCAAGACTGACAAGCGAAAAATGAAAAGTAAATACACAATGATGATGAACCCAGAGAAATTGCCTTAGCATCTTTAACTTAAGACCACACAATATTTAAAAGTTAGGTCTCTGACTTTGGAAAGGTGATTCACAGGAACAGCAGTAAGTGACTAAGGTCTCACACAAATGGTGGGGCTAGCTGTAAACCTCTGAATTGTATAACAGTTTAATATTTAATAATAAAATATTTTATTAACAGTGATTAGATGAGTTCTGCTGCTGCACAACCCTCAAAACATAACTTGAGTAAATGCTGGAAAATCCTAAACATGAAGAAAAATTTGGAGTTCCCATTTTCTGTGGAGTTTTGGTGCCTTAGAATTTTGTATTAAGTATCTCCCATAAGTATTTGCCACTTACTCTCCATAACCAAAAACCACTTCCTGAAATTCTGAATCAAAAACTGATTAAGCTTTAAAATGTCACCAGTGGTGGTGATTGTAGTAGTGTCCAAAAACTCTACCTTGTTCAGGGAAGAAGCAGCATGGCATTAACTCCCTGTGCTCAAGAAAGTAAGGAACTTACATCTTCAAATTCTTAAACTTAATTTTCAAGGAAAAGGAGAATTTTTAATGTGCAAATTAAATTTAGGGTGACTGGTGATTTCTTATTTGGGAGACAATGTATTATATTCCTGATTCTCATTTTGAAGAAGCCTGCATCTTAAAACATGGGGTTAACCTTAAATAATACAACTGAAATATTACCAAAAAGGAAACAGGTCACTACTGACCACTAAGAGAAAAAAGAACACTTATACCCTACCCAGGACAGCTATTCACGGGACAAACAAAGGATAGAGTTGATAAGATGAAATATTATTTCCTTATCTATTATTCACAAAATGAATTAAGACAAATATATCAAAGCATGAGATTACCAATCCAAATACATTCTAATTTGCCATTTTTTTTTATTTTATTTTTCATTAATGAGCATCTACTGAGCTCTGACAAAGAGAGAAGTCATGCTTTGACAGATTTTGTTGCAGAACAGAATCTTGTTAGCTCACAATAATACCTGGCTTAACACTTATGAGCACCTACAACATTGCAAATCAGCACACAAATGGAAGAGAAAGTAGCATTGAACAAAACAATCCTTTGAAATTTTTTGAAGTGTACTTTAGCTTTAAGTATTTATGATAAAAAAATGCATTCATGTATTATGGACTTAGTAAGTAGTCCCTACTGCTTCTAAATAAAAAAAAAACCCACAACAATTTTGTAACATGACCTATAACTACCATATTCTGGTTTTAAAATCTTTAGTGCAACACATGAAATGTAAATTATGGCAAGTATACACGTGAATGACTTCCATGGGAACGACTTCCATGTGAACTCATGAAATGTGTTCAGTTGAGGAATAAGCAACATTAAAGATAAATTCAATTCTGAATTTCTAAAAAGTATCCTTTAAAAATTACATATATTTTTAAATCATAAATATTTTGACATTATCTCCTGTTTTAAAGAAACATAGTTCTATTTTAACTTGCACTGAAATTTCCCAAACAGCATGTAGCAAACACTATAATACTGAAATTGAAAGCAAATTAAATTCATTTTTCAGTGTAGATCTCACAAGTGTGATACTTACAGGAAAATAATGATTTTTCCACTCAGAGGAACATAAACGGCATCTTTATTCCATTTAATCTCATAAAAGCCTGGTTGGCTCCAGTCTTTTTCTATCATAACTGAAGACATTGTGGGCTACCTAATTCACTAACACAAATGCAATACTTCTGTCTTCCTTTCCTTTTTTTGCACATTTGCTGCTAAAACATTTTTCCATTTTAAGATACTTATAAAGATGTTGGTGGGGAGCCCCCTGTCTATACTTCATGTTCTGGAAAGTGCTTTTATCCAGAGGAAAAAAAAAAATAAGAATAAACAAAAATACAAACCCACACACCTTTGTTGAAATTCTGCCCTTGCTGCTGATGCAGAGGGTGAATGGAGTAATTAGATTCTTCTGCTTTTCCAAGGAAAGAGTTTTATGAGCCTTAAAAGATATTGCCCAGATCACCAAGATGTGTAAGTTCAACATCTGGCATGTGATCCTTCCCTTAAAGCTGTGCTGACAGAAATTATCCTTCCCCTTCAAATAAATTATCCTTCCCCCGTAACAAACTAATGGAGTTCTTTGTTGTTATGTTCGGGTTTGCAAGAAAAATATGAGAGATCTGTATCAGACTACCCATTTACAGTTATTTAAGGCAAGGACATGGATCCAAAAAAATTCTGAATGATTATGATCAGTTATTCTTGTTAAAACCATCAGCAGAAAATCAGTTCATCGTACTGGTATTACAAATTACTTTATTTCAATGTGTAAGCTAATAATCATACTAAAAGGATAACATAGATCCATCTCAAAAAATATCTCTGCAGCCCTGCACAGAGATACTCCTTATTTTTACTACTCTGAAACACTTAGTATCATAAACAAACTTTGCCATTTTGCTATCCCCTTTCTGCATTACTTAGAAATACGATGAACCATATCCCAAAACACATCCATCTAGAACTCCCTCCACTGGTAACTTCCTTCCACTCTGAGAATGAATATTCATTTTTATCTCCTGTTCCTTATCTGTTAACCAATTGTTTATCCATACGAGAACCTGTATCTTGCTTATGGCTGAGTAATTTGTGAAGTCTTTTGGAGATCCAAGTAGATAATATCCACTGCATCTCCTTTATCCAGTCAGCTGCTGATTGCCTCCAAAAACAACAATACACGTGAAGAATGACCTTTCTTTACAAATCCATGTTGACTCTCCCCCTACATTACTCATCTACGTATTTACCAATTCTACGTTACAGCATCTACTAATTTGCCCAGTAAATCCTTTCTCAGATGAAAAATATTTGCAAACCCTAAATGGAATGAAAAAGACTGTGGAAGCCCCTAAACACACAGAAAACCTTTCAAGCTCAGTGGTATGACACTTATTCCCTGTGTTAACAGAAATTATATTAGCCCTGGTGGCACACACAACAAGCTGAAAATTGAAAGAGTGAGTAAAAGCCTATTATGGAACCAGTATGTTTTCAAACATACTCTTCATACAATTATTTAAAACTTTAAAACATTATTTATTTGTTAAAAAATCCCAATCAAACAAAAAACCTACAAAAAACAATCCAGAAAACAACAGCCTAGAGAAGCAATAAAACACCAATTCATAGCAGCACAGTGCTAGTATGTGTTACTCATCATAGTACCACAGTGTTAAGATTTTCTATAAAAATATCTGGGATACTTTTTACATTTTGATGTGAAGTGTTCGTTTCTTAAAAGTGTTCTGCATTGCACTGATAACTCCATAACATACTCTTTGAAGCAAGGCTGGTTACTTAAATTGTCCTTAATGAATTCCCTCAGGGAAGCTATAATCTGTGCTCCCATATTAAAAGAACTAAGTTCTTTTCAAACTAAAAGGTTGAAATTGCAACACAAACTATAAAAAAAAAAAAAAATTGGTATTTTACACTCGAAAACCTCAAGTCATTTTAAATTTCAAAGTTTTCTCCATCTTTTGTATTAACATTGACTCAGCTGTAGTTTTGTCAGAAAATCACAGTACTTGATTCAGTACAAAGGCATAGAAAATTGTTCCTCACATATAATTGTATGTGGTTCTAAAATATATATCAGCACTTAATCGTGTATTCATTAACTGGTAATAGCAGCCAGCTTTCCAGAACAGAAGTACCCTATAAATCACTGAAAAGTATTGCAGTGGTTTTCCAACAGAAGATAAATTCTCTGAAGACTGAAAACAGGAATCAACAAGTTTTCAGTTCTGACATTAATTTCCTTACAGCTCCTCAAGCTTCTCCTGCTTAAATCTTAGTAAGAAAACAAAGCTCCCCTTTCTTCTGATTCACCATCTAAAAGCCCTTGTATTTCTTTAGTTTTTAATTTCATATTATTTTCAACTACAATCTGTCACCTCCCCATCACTCTCATTGCTCTGCAATATTTTCCGGAAAGCTACACTACTTTTTGTCTCATGTTACAGCAGCTTGGTCACGCCATCACCAGTTTCAGAAATCCTGTCTCTCAGTCCAACTTCATTCCCCCAGTAATAGGAAAATATTGTAATAAATGTAACTTGTCAGACTTCATTGAGCAGATTGCCATTAACATGCAGCATCACTCATGTTTCTATCTTCTGTTACAAATATGAAAATACCATACTATAAGTGTTCCTATGAACAAAGGCCTTTTAACCTATAAAAAAGCAGGACAAACAAAGATGAATTTTGAGCTAACAAGCTAACTTCCAGTTGTCATTATCAGCTCATTCAAGCACTGCTTTCTTTCACTGTGCAAATTTGACTGTTATCTCAGGAAAAAAACTTTTTCTGAAAATAACAAAGATTTTGGAAATGGCCTGATTAGTCCTCTGTGAAAACAAGCGATCTGATCTCTAAACAAGAAACTTTGAACTAAAGCGTATTTTGTTTAATCATTATAGGTTGAAAGGGACAGAACAAAATATAGAAATCCCCTCAAACACTGAAGGGTCTTATCCTATAGGGAAGACCTGAAATAGAGAACTAAGATTTTTGTGTATGATAGTAAGCAACCTTTTATATCCACACTGTGCAACCAAAGACAACAAAATACATATACATAGGATATACATGTATCCAAACCCAAGCAAGACCTTCTTGCACAGACATCCTGTACACATATACCCTATGGAACATATCAGATTCCTTTTGTTTGGCTTTAATTATCATTAGCTATTCTCTGAGATTTCTGCTAACTGATAAACGAAATACATCTCCATGAAGAGCCAAACCACAGTCACTATTAGCATATATAGTATTTCAGAAGAAAGAGAAAGATGCCAGTGAAATATTTTTTTATTAACAAGTATTCATTAACCTTTGTAAAGACAAATGGTCTATGGCTTTGAATATGTGAAGAAGTCTCTCCAGACAGGCAAAGCAGAAAAATCCACACACCTACAAAACCATTATTCTTTGTGTGAAGAGGACAACTGAGCTACAAGCTACTAGTTACTATAAACAATCTAAAAAATCAAAATAAATTTTAAAAGCCCACATATGCACATAAAAGCATGTTAACAAGAGATATCAATTAGCTTATGATCCAAATTGTTTCTAAACTATCCTGCATCTGACAAATAAATACAGAATATCAGAAACACCAGAGGACGTGACTATGAGAAAGTTTTACAAACAAATATTTGTTATACAATGTTCTCCTTTGAGATTTAAACTGTCAGAAGATAAAGGGATCTAGCAAGACTGTAATGAAAATAAAAGATCCTGTTTTCCCACAGGAATTAGAATAGCTTTGTAAATTAATAAACAGAATACTCCCATAAAAAAAAAAAGGCTTAATTTACTATAATAGATGGATAAATGCATTTCATTCAGACTGTTAAAAGGAAGATGAGCAATAGTTAAGGCTACACTTTCACTTCAATAAAACAAAGTGTAAATGAATGGGGAATTAGACAGATATATTAGATGCAGATAGAATATATTCTTTGAAGAAAATCTTGTAGTAGGGATTTAAAAAGGAGAGGTTTTAATTACATGCTACCATGCAAGACCAAGAGATGTCAGGGAGGCAGATCACTTTCAGTCAGCGAATAAACCAAAATTCAATATGCCAAATTTGCAGAGAGTAATTATCAATAAAAAGCCTACAAACATTAAAAAAGATTTGTCAGAAATAAAATTTAAATACAGAATGCTCCCTTGATCCAGTGCTCCTTGCCGCAGAAGTTTGACTTGTGTTATGGTCAGAACAAGGGTTTTGGTTTACAGTCCTGCTCCATCCATGGTGACTTAGCACAGCGCTGTCTGACAGGTACCCTGGGCCATGAATTTCATAGCTTCTTACCCCTTCTGCCATTTCTCTGCGCTCCTTTTCACCACTCTTGAGTGTCCCTTTCTCCATTTCAGTCTCCCCTCACAACTTATCCCTAGTTCTTCCCCTTTAGTCCCTGTTTTGATACATTGGTACCAAAATTTTGAACATCTGATAACATTACCTAGGGAGTTGCAGGAGGTACCATTACCCATGTACCGCCAGCCTGGCAAGATTCTGCTCCCCTGTCTGTCTTCAGAGGTCCTTTCCAACTATCTGTGACATTCGGTTATTTCTCACAACTCCCCCTTAACTACTCAAGAAATCCAGCCATCCCTCATTTGCAATTTCTGTCAGCTTCACACATTGTCATTTGGCACAAATGCCCATTTCTCTTGCCACATCCAGAAGTTTCTAACACCCTACTTGATTATCTCAAGCTCGGAACCAGTTATTTGCCCACAGCTCTGTCTCCATTTAAGGCTCAGGGCAAGCTCCACAGAGAAGCGTTCCTATCTGCCCTCTCTCCCCCTCCCCCTTCCCTCCCAAGGGAGGATAAAAAGGGGAATGAGGAATGAAGTCTCTCACATGAAATTGGAAATGAAGACTATGAGCAAAATTTAATAAGTAACAGAGATAAACAGGGAAAAGTAATATGAAGGGAAGAGGGATACACAAGCATATACAAAACCAGCTCTCGGATGGGGATGGACTGTGCAGAGCACGTGGAGCCAGGCCTGGCTGCACTGAGGTGCGGTCCCAGCGGCAGCACAGCCTGAGTGAGAAAGAGAAGAGAGCGAAACCCGAATTTCCTTCCTTTTTGTAGAGTGTGGCAGGGAAGGGGAGGGAATAGCAGCTGCCCTCTGACCCCTCAAGGTCCTACAGTTAGCACCTGTCCTCCCCCCCTCAATTTGTTAACTCTGAAACCATAACAAGCTCTAACAACCCCATCTACTTCTCTCCATGGACTGAATAAGTAAAGCCACTGTGTTTATCCTCATAATTTCCATGACTAGAGTTGGGAGAAATGAATCTGAGTCAAAGGATATATCCACACAGGACCCCACAGAGCAATTCGAGTTTGCTCTGCTTACAGACCGAGCCCATGTACACAGGACATGAGCTGGCTTCTATTTAAAAGTTGTTCAACCGCCTGTGTAGCTTCTCCCCAGGGCTACCCTTCCTTACTTTATCACACTTGCATTCTGTACTTGTCTTTATTTTTAAATTCTTGACTTCCAATCTGATTCCTCACAGTATCCCTAACCTATATTCTTCTCCATTGCCTCCATGAAATGTAAAAAACAAGCAGCGTTTCTTCGCCTCTCACCTACCATCACAGGCAGGTTCAGGAAAAAGCCCAGATATATCCAAATATGCATTAATAAGAATGCAGTAGAAGTATGGGAAAAGTTTAACTTATGTATATGGCACTGCGGTGATTTGTATCATAAGATCATACATAATTTACACCGTAAAGCTATTTGACTATTAGCTAAAATGTCTTAAGAGTAAGGCACTTAGTGAGTTGTTTAGCTTACTGAGACTATTATTGAGAATGATGTAACTGCGTTCATATAGCGAAAATGCCGGATATTAAAGGGTTCTTTAACAGAAAAGATGTTCACATGCAGTGTGATTACCTACTGGCTCAAACTATCAAAGAAAACAAAGGGTTCACCTTCTCCTCCTCCTGACAACTTCAAATGAAAATTGTGTATCTCTCTAGAAAATACTTCTAGTGAAATTTTACTTATTAAACTCAATATAGATTTAGAAACATGTTTGACTAGGTGATTTACTGATACATTTTAGCCAAAGATTTTATCACAGTTTAGACAGGGCTCCAGCTGTCAAAACTACAAGTAAGGGATTACATGAACAGGTCTGTGGGAGAATAATACACTTTTCTCACACGCAGCTGGTGGAAGTGATGATGACACTCCAAAACTTAACAGCTGGTCATCAAATTGTACAAGCAGCTACACAGCACAGATTTATCCATTAGTACTGTAGTGGAGCAAGACATCCAAACTGACCTATGGAGTGGTGCCCATATGTGTCTTTAAACATCTGGATTTCTGTAGAAAAGGTAATGGGCACAAGGGGAATAAATCAACTTTGCAGGCTTGACCTCATTTAGCATGCAAGTCCTTTTAAATTCACAGTCCAGAAGCTGTACATTAACACTACAGCTGTAAGTGAATGAACGCTTGCAGTTGCAGTTACAACAGCTAATGGACATTTGCTTCCTCATTCTTATTACATCTAATCCCTCTCACAATATTTCTTCTAATATTGCTTTTCTTTTATGTTGGTATTTCATTCCCTGGAACACCGGCTCATGTATTTTAATCCACAGGATTTTAATACAATAAAAAAGAGATTCTGTACATTTTTGACTGTTCTAAGAATAATTTGTGATTTGAAGGGCAGCTCTAAAACCAGTTTCTGCAGTGTGAATGAATCTGTGTACTACACTGTAAGACTAAGAAGGTTGGTATTCTGCATTCCTCATTTCTGATGTGCATTACTAAAAGCCACATAGAGCTAAATGAATAGGGGAAAAAATCCAACTTTAACAGAAATTAAAAACCAGAATGCATCTGCTTAGGTGTGATTGTGAGCAAGTGGAAAAAGAAGCTATGGAGTAACTGCAAGAAATCAGATAATCCTAACCTACAGAAAAATGTTTAAAGGAATATCATAAAATATGCCAGCTACAAAATGCAGTAAGGATGAAAAAAAAATCAAGTCAGGTTCTCTATCTGTTCATACTCATCACTATAGAGTAGAAGCAATTTCTAGGTTCTCACGATTTCTAATGTCTGCTTCTGATTTATTTTTTTTCCTGCTGTTCTACCTCACACTACTCCTTTATGTTTAGCAAAAGTAGCAAACTGTTTATAATTTTAAGAGCACAGATATTGTCATGAACTGGCTATTTATTAATTTATGAGATTCCACTTAGCACTGCTTCAGGGTAAAGTCCCTTTGATTTGATCTATAAAGATAAAAGCAAATACCGTGCAGATGTTCCAAGGTGTACTGCTAAGTTATTTAACATCATAGCAACTGCAAGTGCAAATCCATATGATCCATCTTTTTTTTTTTTCCTCTCAGTAGCAAAAATACTTCCAATGTGACGATAAAAAGTTATGCCCAGATGTATCACGTGTGAACCTTCTCAATTTCAGATGCCTCCAATGCAGACAACTCCATCTGAACTAGTCATTTAAACCTCGCAGAATCAAAAGAGAGAAACAAGCATCTCGGCTCACCTCCAACAGAGGTGACTGCAACTGAGTCTCTCTAGGGAGGGGAGAGAGATAGGGTGTGTATGTATGTGTGTGTAATGTTGGAAGCTGATGTTAAAGTCAACTTAATGTGTTTGATAAGTTCTAGCTGTCATTCTGAAAAAAAAAAAAAATTATATTCACCAACAGACCTCTACACTAAACTGGAAAGCTCTTACATAGAGAGAAAGTCTAGACAAGAAAATTGTGCCAGTATCACTAAATCTTCCACTTTTTGTATACTCAGAAAGCTCTTTACAAAGCTTAGCAAGTTCAGGTATAAAAAATTCAGAACGAGTTGATCTCACATTAATTTGGGGTTGGAATGCCCAACTGAAGACCAAAACCACTCCTGACTGTCTCTGCACCAACAAAGGAAGAGTGGCCTCTCAGAGAGCAGGTCAGCTTTGGGTGGTGTGTACCCCCTCTGAAGCACAGGCTCTACCTACCAACTAGCTGGTGAACTCTATGGCATCAGCACTTAATTTTCATTTTCTGTTCCAAAGTGTCTGAAGGAGTGCCACAGCCAGCTGCAGCACCTTTTCATAGCATATAACAGAGCATAATGTCTTATTTCAGTAATGTTTGAGGTCCCTGCAGGGTGAAGACAGACAAAACGCAGTCTCATCCAAATCAGCTTTGGTCTGTGCGACAAACATTTTTGGAGAGCACAGCACGACACAAGTCAAAATATTACCTGAGAAAATACTAATGCTCAGGCAACACAGGTAACTAATAGTTTCAATCTTCCTCCTAGACTATGTGTTATTATATCAGTACAGATGCAGTTCAAACTGCTTCTGTTTTGCTTCTTTTTGTTCAAAAGCCGGTAGATTTCCCATTTTGTTCAATTGTTACTTTTGTTTGGAAAGAGCTGAGAGCTGGTGCATTTACAAGTAGCAGAGACTCTTCTTGGTTGCAACAAGTATCTAGAAGGACCTGCCACATTTGCATCAAAAAAAGATGTTTATGAAAGGCAAAATATTTATACTAGCTTCTATCTCTTTCCCTCAGTTTTAGAAAGGCTTGTCTACACCACATTTTGTGGAATGCTTGCTCCCTGGCACAAGCAAAACAACAACAACAACAACAACAACAACAAACCCAATCAAACAACAAAACCACAAAGAAAAAAAGGCAGCTTTCACATTCCTTATTTGTAAGAAATGCAATCTTGTGAAAATAATGACACTAAGGCCAAGCAGACTTAGTGTGTAATATTACTAATGATTATTATAAATCTGCTGAGAGATACTGACATTATATAATCTATCTTGACTAAAGACAACATATATATGCTGATTTACAAGGAAAAACGAAAATACAAGAACTATTTTATTTCCTGATGCAAAGAGTAAAGATGCTTAACACACAGCTCTTCAAAAGCTTCACCTGTCCAGAAGCTTCCAGCACTGAATGTCTGGCATATATGTGAACCAAGAGTTGGATGGGAAAGACTGAAAAGAAATGTGTACAACATAAATAAAGTCAAAGCAAAGAACTGCTGGTACTTGGGCTAATTTCTAAATATAAATTAATTTGCAGATTAATTCCCATTCTGAGATTTTGCTGGTCAGGTACAAGGGTAAGGAAACATTTTCCTTTTCCCTTTGTCTCATACCTGTCTTCTGAATTAATACTTATCACCTTAAATCTGAATATTTATATTGGATAAACCAGTTGTCTATTACCTGTAAGCTGAGAGAGATGCTAAACTTCTAAATTTTATTTTCTTCAGATGGATGCAACTTTAAGGGATGGAAGAAATGCTTTAAATGAAATATTAGTCATATCTTCCATCACTAACTTCAACACAAGCTAGCATTTATTCCCAGCTAAAGTTCTGCTGAATTTCACAGTTCAGTTCAGAAATTCTACAGTAACTTACAGATTGAATTTGTGGATCACTCACATTTTATACTAGAACAGTTGTTGTCTACTGTCTCGAGAGAAGTTTGTACATTAATGAAATACTACTATATTTTCAGGCTGCACTGTACAGAACTCATGTACCAAATCTGCAAGTAAATCCTTACGAAGCAGAATACATTCCTGATGCATTTACTTGATTATAAATATGCAATGGGAATTACACTATACTACAAACTATGTCAACCTTTTAACCAAATACCTTCTAGCATGAGTTACACAACGCAATTGAAGTGGCAAGACTACTCTTCTGCTTCCCCTCCCGGAACTTAAAGTAGCCCATTTGATTTAGAGTGAAACAGATGTGGTGAGTAATTACATCTTGGGATGAATGTGAGTATCCATTCTAATCAGAAAGACTGCAAAAGCAGAAGTTCTGACAGACCTGTAATTATAGCTGCCTTTTAATTAAAAGCACTGGAAGTAGCCCGAATGCACTGTGACTTAGGCTATGGTTTCCCAAATCTTTGGCTGCAGTACCAGACAGACATACCACTGTTTGTACAGCTGCTCCATGAAGGAAATCAGGGAAAGTATCCAATTTAAATATACTATAGAAGGAAAAATTACCTAGCTTTGGTTTCTCGCTTTAGTTCACAAAGCAGCCACGAAAGTGGCTGGGCTACTACAAAGAGCAGAGGACACAGCACATGCTGTCAAAGAGGCAGGAGAATGAAACAAGGAACAGGAATATCTTGAAGTTCATAAATAAATAAAAAATAGAAAATGGAAAAAAAAAAAAAAAAGGCGTTTTAGGAATACCCACGGTCAAAACGGGTACTTAACTGAAAAATGGCCAGGAAAAGCTATTTCATTCTGTTTCAACAGAATACTATTCCTCAGCATAAATGCTTCTGATACAAATCCATGAAAATGAAGCAAAGCAAATCAAATGTGACAAAACTATCTACTCTTGTTAAAAGACATCTCCAATTCTCAGCTGGCTCACAAGCCTTTGAATGTATTTTCCCTTTCCAGTACCACAGATAATGAGGTAAGGAGGTATTATATGCAAGCACGGAAACTGAAGATAAAAGCCATGCTGACAAAAGGAAGAAAGTCCCACTGACTGAATGTAGGAAGCTATGTTAAATAAGGAAGTCAGGATTGTAGGGTACCTCGCAACACCAATAGAGAGAAGCAGATTCCTGACTGAATCAGCTGAACCTCTATTTGCACAAGGAGTCTGAACATAGATGTTAGAAACCAAAATACGTAAAGACAATGACTATGCCTCAATACACAAATTCACAATGACAACCCAATTCCTACTGCAGTCAATGGGACTTCGTACCTCAGTTTGTATTGTTGATAACTTCAGGTATCAACTGAGGTAGGAGATGAAGAAGCAGGCTGATCTTCTTCTGCAAGTACCTTTCTCTCACCGTTGACTACAAAAGAGCCCAGGAAAGCCAGGCTTCTAATCGTGGTGTCCAAGTTAAGCGGAAGGAAGCTGGGTTTTGATACCTTTCTGGATCTAGTCCAGCCACTCAAATGTGTTCATCTTCAGTACAGTCAGTAAGGAGGATCACGGCCCTTGGCTCTTTCTGTCGTTAATCAAGAAAGATATCTCCAGGAGCCTGACCTTGGTGCATTGTGTTAACCTTTCTCTCCACACACTACACTGGGAGTTAAAGTGCCTAATTTAGGACAGTACTACTTTCAGTCCATTTTCTAAAGCTTATAATCACTAAGTGTGAGTGCACAACAGAAAGAAGTAGCTTCCTTTCAATGGCAAAGTCAGATGACTTGTGTCAGAAAAGCCTTTCAGCACATCCTCAACAGATTAATTCATTATCTCCATGGTTCCACCACTCAGCTGTCTTGAGTGACTCAATGCCAAATCACTATACTATCAAACTCATTTCAGTGAGGTGTACCCTCCACTTACTACCTTTCAGATGAAAAAATATGTATCTTCGACTTCAATGTCTTCACGCATTCAACGAATGAACAGGAGGATAGAACAAACATTAACCCTTTACAGAACTTATAAGAAAAAATAAAAGATATAACCTGAACATGACAGTGTATGTTGCAAAATCTCCTGCTTTTTCTGCACCAGAAGACAACATAAATTGAAATTTGCAGGATCACCATGCCTGTAGGTTCAGAGCTACAGTAGGAAAAAAACATTTAGCTATAAAATGTTCCTAAAACTACTTTTCATTCAGACTGATACTGCAGGCATTCAACACACACAGTTTTAACTTTTGAAGTAAATGTAACCACAATGGTTTTCTTCTTTCTTCTTGAAAGAGAGGTATTAGAGAAACTATATTTATAAACCACTACATGCAATCTTTCACAGGTTTTCTTAACAGAGCTTTAAGTGAAAAATCTATAGAGGAAAGAGAACATTGGATTTTTCTTTTATGTATTTATAAGCGTGACGAAAAAGGTCAAAGGCAAGAGTAGAATTTCTCACAATACTTTCCTTATGAATAACAGCTGAGAAGTCTGGAAAGCAAACTAATTGCTTAACTTTCACATTACCAACAAAGCTGTCTTTCGAAAGCGCAGCTAAAATCTCAGTCACCTGTTATGTTTGATCAAGTTAGTTTTGACTGAAATGCTTTCACTGTCTAAAATGAGAGTTCTTTGCTCTCTTTAAAGAGTTTCAGAGACATCTAAGAAAGTGCTGTTTCTTTTGACTTCTAGACCTCTGGGGGAGAGGACAGAGGAAAAGACAACTACAAGTACTGCCATCAGAACAATCTAAACGATGAAACAAAATGGTATCTAGTTAGAAAAAGAAGTACATTGGAACGATGAACATACATTTCATAAGCTGTTGTGAGTTTCTGGTACCTTATACTAAATATTAAGAGTGAATCTATCACTCCATACGGCATGTCGAACAGAATTCATGTTTCAAGTCCTGATCCACCTCAAAACATTCTCCAACCTCCCCTTGACAGTGTATGAATCTAACCCTGAGGTATTTTAATGAGCAACAATATCTGGAACAGGAAAATGAAAATTTAAAAAAATATATCTGATTGGGTATTAGCTCATCTGTGCAATTCTCTCTCTTTGTAGGAATCAAGATGCTCTCTAGTAATTACGGGCCTGACTGCTGGCATCTTGACATAGCAAAACAACCATGTAACTACAGCAAAGACCCTAAAACGATGTCACTGCATCACATGTATTACTTGTTCCTCCTTGGAAAGCCAGATTTCCACATGCATTCAAGTAAACTATATACATATACTAAGCTTTTCATGCCTGCCAAGTAAAGAACAGCTTATTCTCCCAGTCTCATTACATTCAGCTAACTCCTAAATGGCAGTGTTAAAAATGCCACCATCCTTCAGTCCCACTACCAACAACACTATTGTCAATAAGATCTGCTTAAAAGCAATTTGAATGGGATTCAGCTACGTAACCATAAACATACAGTGCTACTGGAAGAGTCCCAGAGTAGCTGTGACAGCCAGAAAGACATGGCCTCCAACCGGTCACCACCCTTTGGGCCCAGATACTCAATCAGTTTTCAATCTACCTCACTGGCTGCTCATCCAGCTCACGCTTACCAGCTTCTCTGTATTGTTCCCAAATTACTCATCCATGCTTCCACCCTATGTATACTTCCTCGGTATGCTTGAATTTTCCTAAAATCTTCCTGTTTATCCACATCCTGGCATTTCTGTCTGGCTTCCTGCTTCTTAGGTTGAATTGCCCCTGAGCCAGGGATCCTTGAATATTAACTAGCTTTCTTGAGCTGGCCTGCTCTCTTTCTTCCCTCCAGGGCCTTATCCCTTCCCGTAACTATATTTTTATTACAAGATAATATCCTAATTGATGAAAAGGAAAACATCTGAAATTTAACATTCTGGCCACCAGCAGTTATTAAACATCTCAAAGCTTCTGTGCAAAAGTAGTTTTGTGAAAACTACTTACCTCACCACATTCCTGCTGGAATATACATCCTTCTCATCTTCCATTTAAATATAATATTTTTTTCTCTATTATTTGAGTAGCAGTCATTTTACCCAAAGAGATTACCACATTTCCGTAATGCACAACATTTATTATTGTGAAAGGGTCACTGTAAAACACATGAACGGCTTACAAAGCTACCTCTGAAGTACTAGAAGATGTCTTAAATGGCCTTCTGCCATCTTACCATCATGATATAATATACTTAAACATAAGGGCAGATATTATCAGTCTTAAAAATGTTTTATGAATTACAATCAGAAGCCTTTAAGAATTTGATCCCCAGAAATGCTAAATAATTTCAGGTCCAAAAATGGTAATAAAGATGGCCAATGCCTTGCTGCATGGGGCTACTCTACTCAAGATCATATAGGCAATGTATATTAGCAAGCTATATCTATGTCACTGTCCAGAATCCAGCTACACTTTTGAGTTGAGCAACTAAAGTTTAGGCAGGCCTTACCCAGACTATTCCCCCCAGAGTGATGAAGTGACTTCTTAGTTCATGGAGAAAATCTATGGCATTACTAAGGATTCAACACTGAGGTCTAGTCTACTACTTTATTGAAAGATAACTATTACTCTGATATAGTATTATCAGACTTCCAATCAAACTACTTAAGACTTATTCAAAAAACCCTGTTCCACTATTAAGCTTATAATAAATAAATAAACAGATGAAGCCTCTAATGTACATACAACGATACATACAAATCCAAACATTAAAGTAGGATTTAGTTGGGAAACACACAAATTCTCTTCTTTAAATCTGGAAAGAGTCAGATGGGGGTCCTCCTCGGGACTAAGAAGCAGTGTAGGAGAAAATACCTTCCACTACCCCTGTGAAAGCTCAGCCAGCCCCTCTGTGGCCTAGGATGTAAGCTTCTTAGGGCAGGAAAGAGAGCAGGCAGAAGAAACCTAGGTCCAGCTTAATCATCAAAAACTCATTAAGCGCAGAAAAACCTACTGGTTTGGTCTCTGTTTCAAAGACACAGAACAAGGATGCCATGTCAGTATTAGAAGCATTCCGGTTCCCACTGTTGCTTTGAATCCATTGGCTACTTAAAATAAACCACAGAATACAATCACAGAATCCTTCCTTGGGTTGGAAGGGACCACTAAAGGTCATCTAGTTCAACACTGCTGCCAAATTCAATTAGGCAGTATGAATCATAGTGAAGAATGTAAAGAAAAATGGAAGAATTTTTAGCCATTATTTGTTTTTTTTAAAAAAGCCTTATACAAAAAAAAAAAAAATTTAAAAAAATCACAGCACAGAGTAGTAACATCAGTGGTGTACAGGCCTGTGATATTGGAAGAAATAAGTGAAAGTGACTTCGAGACTTAAATGTGTAACACGACTTGATGCGTCTTAGTCTAGCAATCCAGAAAGGATTCATTAAAGTTATAAAAATGCACGGGTCTCAAGGTCCTTAAAAAAGGTATAAAACACACAAAGAAAATCCAAAGCAACCATCAACACTTGATGTGATATTTATACTTGAGAAGAATTTCATGATACACATACCGCACTAAATTCCACTTAGTTGTAAAACTGCGTGAAGGACTTCAGGAACTCGGAGGCCTTCTATTAACTCTGCATGAGGAAGAAAACCATGGGGCGATGCGTGTGAGCTAGAGAGTATGCAGCATTCTGATTGACATTATTCATCTTACAAGAAACCATCGAAGTACAGTCTGCCACTAGAATGAATGTCTTCGTAAGTTCACACTATTTTAAAGACTAAATTAGATCATAGAATCTGACTGCTGCAACACACCTTGGGCCTGTGAAATATTTCTTTACAAAAGTGAACAGTGGCTGGCATTTGATTAGAGCACATCTTCAAAAGCTGATGCTAAACTCAAACTGAAGAACTTGAGATGGGGTTGATATTCTATCATCCCCATAGACAGCCTGTTCCAGTGGCTAATCACCTTGACTATTAAAATTTATGGCTTATTTCTCACCTGTGTCCATCTGGCTGAGCATCCAGACACTGGCTGTTGTTATGCCTTCGGTCATCAAAGATCTCTTTAGTACCCAGAATCTTATCGCTACTGATAAACTGTAAGCATAAAATCCAGAACAAAATATAGATTGAAGCAACTTCGAGAAGTCAAGTCTCTCATTCTTCCTCAAGAAAGGATAAACGACAACTGTAACTTTACTAATAAATGATGTTGAGGGATTTCTCTGTTTTGAAGTTAGAGAGCTTCAAAGACAAGGAATTCCGAAGTCTATGTCCATCATCTACTGCACATGCCATTCAAAATGAAGGAGAACATGGATTTATGTAACAACATACAACGGTTCCTGCTTTGCTATCTGTTCCTTTCCTAGCAGTTCCTAATATACTATTTACTTTTTTAACCGGTACAGAGCATCAAGCGGCATTTTTCAGAATTACCTATCACCATCATGACATCTTATTACTGGTCAATTCAGAGGCTACCATTTCATACATTTATTTTCCTCATATATATCACTTGACACGCAATTTTACTGGATTTTGTTTGCCATTTTAATTCCTGATCAGGCAATCTTGTAAAAACCTTTCTGCAGTTTTCTGCATTTGGTTCTCTTCTGTATTACCCTGTATAACTTATGATCACGAGCATTGCTTTACTTTTTGTTCCTTCTTCCAGGTTGCTGTTGGTTGTTGTTTTTTTTCTTGACATTGAACAGTACACACCCTTGAATAACACTTTGGTGACCTCCTCCACTGAAAGAATCAGTCTTTTCTTCCCACACTTCTTCATTAACTTGTTCTTTCTTTCCTCTTCACCTCCAGTTATTCAGTCATACAATGATTTTATCTTTTCCTACTTTATCTTGTCCCCTAAATACCTTTGTTGATGGACTTCATCAAAAGTTTTCTGGAAGACTAACCAGAGTATATAGCAAGCAAGTTAGCTCCCCAGTTCATTCCCATCTACCCTGATCATCTGTATTGTCTACACGCCAGCTTGCTCCCAAGATTGATGTGAGCCAACTCGTACCCACTGAAACAAAACCCTACCTCACTCCAGAGACCTGGGACTAGAAACCAGTAGAGATGAGTTTGGCTCCCTCTAGCCCATACAGTTCGTTACCCCTGTTCCATCCAGCAGGCCTCGCCACTCAAGCACCATCATTTGTCCCAACACCACGCTCAAGGGCATGCAACACACACATTTGATGCCATGCTCTAAAAACACTACTCTGATGGGTCACCATCATTATTTCAGACATTCTCAAGCAAAATAAAAAACAACTGTGAAAATAATCACATTACAGAGCGTAAACGCAGCAAATTGGACAGCTCAACGCCCGGCACATGGATGCTCTCATCAAATGGATTCATATGCTGAGTCCTTCAGATAACTGAGCGCTTGCTCTGTGAAAGTGGATACAAAGCGACAGCAGAAGAATGTCACTAACACTACATCTCCATATTAAATAGAAAGCTACGACTTCTGAAGTTTAAGGTAATGGAAAATGTAGACATAGCGCTGCAGAGCACGTTTTTCCTCAGAATTTGTACAACCTTTGAAGTTTTGTGACAGAGCAACCAATTCTACTTTTTCCTATAGTATTATGGGAACAGAAGCAGATTAGCAGCATTTTTTGAGAAACTACTTATACTTTGAATTAAGCTTGACGTGCTCTATTTCGAATGTTTTTCTTCCTTCATTTTGCTACGACATAAAATACACTTTTCTTGGTCTTAAGAATTTTCATTTTAACCTTTCAGGAAAATGTTGCAATAATGTTCTCATACTGCATGAGATTTTACATTTTCAAATGATAAGTCAAAAAACTATCCCTTTTTTCCCCGAACTCTCAATACACACAGTGCGAAGATGCTATGGTTGGCCGCCTTTCAGTGTTACAGAAGATACCTGCACGCAAATGGACCAAGCTAGGGAACTACTCCTTACCGCTTCCAGCCATAATGTGTTTCACTGAAATTTAAGGCTAGATGATCCAGAGAAGAGAGGAATCACAGTCTCTAAAACACAATCAGATTTTCTCTTCTTCAAGTGACATTAGTAGTGGTATCCTCATTTGAAGAGCAGAAAAGACACTCTCTGGATTCTCTACACCAACTAATTCATCAGATACACTGAATTCTTAATACTGTCTTTGATTTCCCCGTTTCTTTCTGATACTTAGAGTCATTTTAGGTTGTAATTTCCTCCAGAAAGGACTGCTGGTTACTTGTACATGGCATAGGTGAGGGAACTGAGGGTGTAAAGTTCTATAGAAAAGACGGTATGAGAAAGACCACACCTACTTCCCTGTTTCTCTCTTCTTCTTTCTTCCTAATGCCCTAATTCTGTACTTCTCTCATTACTTCTCTAAGGTCTGGCTTTTTAGGATTTGTTAATTTCTGATTTCTTTATTTGTTGGGGTTTTTTCAATCCATTTCCCAGTTTATTGTCTTGATCAGTACACAGACATAAACTGATGCTTGGATATTTTTTAAAGATTGAAATGAATATTTTTAATTATTTACGTCACTGGTATTAAGTGTTGTTGATTGATTTTATAAGAGGAGTTGAGTTTCGAGAAGACCTGCAAAAAGCTTTAGTGCATCTTCCCAAATCTGTTTGACAGTATGTTCCTGTTCCAGTTGCATTAGGTACCATAGCAACTGCAGGCAGGGAAGCTGAGTATCAAAGAACTATTTCATCTAGAGAAGAAAATCAGTACTTAGAAGCAAGAACAAACCTATGATTGTGATTTTTTTTTTACCCTGCTACCTCGTCTGTTTTGTATCTAATTCAAAAAGTGTGATGATCCTGAAAAGCAGCAATCTGAATTTATTTATTTATTTTTTTAATCTTTTCCCCTCTTGGGTTCCAGTTGCTGTTCTGTAATGGTGAGGTTGCCTAAGGTATTAATATGACTTAGCCACTTCATTTTAAAATACAAATATACACTATATAGAGTTTATGTAAGTGCAAATCGGTAATACAGGTGTAGTCATTGGAGTTACTTAACTCCATTTAAAACAGACGTATTTGATCTTACTTCCTTTGACCATTATGACACCAAATGCCCCTTCCTCACATGTACACACTAGAAATGGACATCTACAGTCTGAAAGACCAAAATACAGTCATTTGCTTTTCTCGCGGTTATGCAGGACATCCTCTGCAGGATCAGAAGATGTGACAGAAGACAACCAGGACCAGTACCTCTCTGTAAAGGTAGGCCTAGAGGATAGACAGGACACCCTATGACAGCTAAAACAACACTAGACAGATACCTGTTGTGCAGCTCAGCCAAGCCCTGACTCTCATCCCAGTGATTTACTGTTAACACCTTTTCCTCTGGGAGGGTCACACTTCATTGCATCATTAACCTTCTTGTTCCTGTGCAGTTACCTTCTCTTCTACTCTACTCATGGTCTCCTTCTAACTTTGCACCATTTCATCTTCCACATTCTTGGATATTTTGTTTCACAGTAACACAGCGAGAGGAAGCAAAATTAAAGTTCTTTAAACCAAAGGGGTCATTAATCTGGTTCACAGATCTGTACTAAGTGCAGTACGTGCAGGAAGGGCTATATCTAAATATGAAATTAAACTAAATACTCAAGAAAACACTATCTTTAAAAGAAAACAGCAGGTTTATGATCACCAGGTGTAAAAGAGAAAAAAGAAATCCAGCTTAACAAACGATTAAATATAAAAGAGAAATATTAGACGAAGAACTAAATCTTTCACAAGGTAGTAGTCACTACAGTATTTCCTTAAATGTTAGCTTCTACTTACTAACACAATAAAGCAAAAGCCCTTGCATAAAAGAAATGACAGATATTAATACTCTACTCTGAAAGAAAGCCCTGAATTAGATGGCTATTTCAATTTATTTTTAAAACAACAAGAATGAACCATGAAGAATCAAGTCCCCCAAGGGACCACTCAAAACTGAATGTGCAGTTTCCTGTACTATGCTGACAATCACAATAACATCAGGATAAGAAAGGGAAATTGTCTGTGGGGACCACTGAGCCAGGTAATAGCTTCAGTATAACAGAGTCACACAGCAGAAAGCAAATTAAAATGTATATAGAATTTTAATATAGCTGAACTGGGCCTTACTTTGCTTACAGGATTCTTGCAGCTTTTAAGTAATGTCTCAGGAGTGACAAAACTGAATACTCCTTGGTGATAATCAGATACTTTACGTTATCAGATTTATGTTTAAAACAACACGAGGTTAAACTGTGTTAGGCAAAAGTAAGAAAATTAGCTTACAAACTACTTAAGTTTAAAACTGTCATGACATAATGGGAGTGCAATGCAAAGCCATGCTATCACTTCAAATTTCTAGTCTCATTCTGTACATCTACAAATTTTGCAAATTGTAACTACATCATTCCATCTTACAACTCACAAAGATCTTGTTGGTACAACATAAAGAACAAGCAATATATCAAATATTCAATTATTTTAGACATCTAACAATAAATCATACATCATGCATCTTACACAAGCACAAAATATAGACATGCTATATTCCAGTATAAAAATAAGATATTAATTTGATTTTTTTTTAAAAATTCTCACCTATGTCATAAGCCTGATCCTGCAGAACATGAGATACTTTGCCCAAGTATCTCATTCAAAAAAAGCAGTCAGCCTGTGGTAGTAGTAGAGGGAAACATTCACTGGAATTTAGACACATCTCTCTTCATTCTTTAGGAGAAATTAGTTAATTGGCTCCCATTCAGCACAGAGAATATAGAATCATTTGGATTAGAAGGGATAATACCTTATTTTTAAAGTCCTGGTGACCATGAAGGATCCATTGAAAAAGGCAACAAAATTGATGAGCTGTGGGCAACTGGAAGCATATCCAGCCCACAGTTCATACACGCCTTGAAAAACACTTGCTCGAAAGTGGTTCAGGCCTGGCAGGTGGAACTATGCTGGTGGAGACAATACTTACAGCTTACACAAATAATTTAAAATACTCACTGGAGCTGCAGTATGCAACTTTTCTTTAGTGGCAGACGAGTACCCTAACCACTGAACTACAGAGATAACTTTTTACTTTGCTTCTGTACCCATGAATATTAAGTAGCTATACAGACCAGAACAGCTGCAACAGGGAAATCTAAAAGTTATACACAGCAAATATATAGAAACTAGAAAGTAAACAGCCAACTTTTCTCAGTAATCTGCTGTATTTCGAGACGCTATCCAAAAATCCTACATAAATGTAGGATGGACATATTGTACAGGCATTGAATGGCTATGCAGCTGATCTACTGTAAATCCGCAGCATTCTGTTTCGTGACCTGTTATGCATATGCACTTTAAATGCACTTAAGTGATGAATACAAAACATTTTCTTCAGGAACTCCAGGATCAGCAGATCTCTGGAGTATGCTCTAGCCTGCACAGACCTAAGTTCAAGCCCTTCATGCAAGTTGAGATTTGCAGAGTTATTAAAACTTGGCACTACCTGTATTTCTTTTCAGACTGGAAGTACAGCTATCTACGCTTGCTGACGACCTGTTTAATATGGGCAAAAAGTCTGTTTTGTAACCACTGTTAAAATCACTGCGCCACCTACTTCATTATATGACACAGACACAGCTTTCTGCTTCATTCCAGAAGAAGAAGAGAGAGTAGATAACCGCTTCCTATTTTGCATGTCAGCAAATTGCACATGATAAGCAACAACAGATTTCACATTACTTGCACAGAATCTACTTGCACATTTCTACCTCTCTGGCAGGAGGGAAGTAGTTCACTCCGAGTAGCAACCCAGCTTTCATTTACTTCACCTCCAAGTAGCTGATAGGCTGGAAACTCAAATATTAGTTTATTGCTCAATAATTTGCTTGTGTTCCCAGAACTTACTGACGCCCTTGAGCTCCATTACCCAGGGTGGCTGTAAGGTTTCAGAGTAAGGAACTTCCAAGGGCTGTTATTTTGGTGTGTGTAATACACACACTGGGGCACTGCTTCAGATACCTCAGTGTAGGTGTCTGAATATCTGACAGCTAACTAGGTGTCCAAGCTTTCATTACAGTCAGGGGTGACACTGGGCTCAGTTCAGTTATCTAATCTTAGGTTTCTAGTGACATTTTATGAGCAACAGCTTCAGATTTTTTTCTTTACAGGAGTAAAATTCTCCTCCCTGGTTTATGTTTACTGTACAGTTCTTTTTTTGCAGATTTCTTGTTTTAATTCTCTCTCTATTAAACATAATCTACTTTTTCAAGTGTGGGTGTAGTTATTTACAGGAAAAGTCAGTATATGGTTTGTTACATTTTATAATAATGTATTTTAATGTTTACTTGATTAATTACAATTTGATGTTAATTCTACCCTTCCTCTCTTTTTCTTTTTGCTGTTTTGACAAGATGGTTTTCTAATTTAAAAGGCCATTTAAAATGCAATCAGATTTACCTGCTTTAGATGTAAACATATCTATCTTTATAAATTCCACCTAAAACCAGGCAATTTTAATTTACTTTTGCTGAAAACAAAAAGGGGTTTACCTCTCACAAAGCCTTTGGAAACACACTACATGATTTCATTTCTCCTAAGCAGTATGCTAGCTCCACCAAGACATAATTTGGAAAAAAAAAAAAAAAAAA
>VWZK01015342.1:19131-31279 GCA_013396935.1 Baryphthengus martii | reverse complement strand
AAAAAAGGTGAAAATAAGACTGTCTATATTGTAAAAATTGCACGTTTCCATGTTTTTTCTATGTGGAATATGTAGTTCTTAATAGTACAATTACTAAGTATCTATTCAAGTTACAGTGCAGAGATTTAGTAGCTCTATACACAATAGTTCCATTGTAAGACAATAACAAAAAAAAAAGTACAAAGTTTTGAACAAATTCATGTTCTTTTAACAGTGTAATACAGTATTTTAAATTTAAACCCATTCTGCAAGGATCTTTGTGATTGAAGCAATCCATGTCATTGTTATAGTAGAGAACTGTTATCTTCTTTGACAGAAATTAATGAATAAACTCTTTTTTGTTAGAGTGCAGCACCCCTAGATTAAGCTCAAAAATACTAAAAGCATCCAATCCCTTTGATTTTTCTTCGTAAAATACATTTTAAATCTGCCATAAGGTTGAGAGAAGTCTGTTGAGCACTCTAGTCTAATCCCTGGCACCCAAAGCAGAATCAGTCGTATCTACAACACAATTCTTGGCAGCTGTTGTCTTGCCCAGCTTGTTTCAAAGACCTGTCAATATGGAAAACCTCCAAAAGCATAATCAAAAGCATTTTAATGTTGCAATTGAAAAATATTTCCTTATATTTAGCCTTCCTTTTTATTTGCTACGGTATGGTTTTAATCTACTACGTCATCGAGCACAGATAACTACTTTCTTCTATATAGTCATCTATTTTTATTTTGTTTCAAATAGCATAATTCTTCCCTACTTTTCTCATTTTAAAGGAAGTAGGGTTGTCCGTTTTTTTAAGTTACATGTTTAGATTTCAGAGCATATTTTTTCTCTCTTTTTCTTCCAACTGGTCCATGTCTTTCTTCAAGTAAACTCCTCAAAGCAGTTCTCCAGTCTACTAGTGCAGCACTAGTAGTTCACAAGTTCACAAATCTCTGCTGTCTTTCTAAAAATCCTACAATAGTTGCCTATCTCACAACAACAGCATGAAACTGACTGCTGTCAGCTTTTGATCCATCATTACTCCCAGAACTTTTTCTACACAACAGATCCTTTGTAAGTTAACCCCTGTCCTTTCATGTCTTCCACTATTGCCCCACAACCGAGTTCTGTCTTTCACCTGGACTTGACCTGTTGACTTTTTTTTTTTCATTTTCCTAACAGAGAGGATAAAAATACCACGTGAAAACTTTTCCACGTGTACTTGTAAATCTTGGAAAACTAAAAGGATACAGAAAATACTATCCTTGAAACAACAATAAACATTCATTTGAAACCACCAACTTTATACTGTCACATTCTGTTGAGTTCAATCTTCTTTCAAACTCCCACATTTTGCCAGCAATCAGCTTCTCAAAATTCTCAGAATAAGCAGGAAGCAGGCATCTACAGTTCTGTGAAAATGCAAAATTTCTATAGCCACTGCTCCCAACAGAATGATGCTTTAAATTTGTACTTTATAGGGTTTTTTCCTAATGCATAAGCACTACTTAAAGTAAAAGATTCTAAATTAGCATATGTCTACACTGATCACTGTTACACAGAATGAAGTGCTGCGGTCTGAACGCTGAGCCCTGAAGTGAACTTGACACCTGGATGAATTTCCCAACCAGGTCAAAGGGGCTAAGGCTGCCCAGGTGCCTCCTGTTGGAATCAAGGGCAAGATTGGCTTGGCCTCTGTGTTTGCCACCAAGATCTCTTAGCTCTGCTGCTGGCTTCAACCCAGTAGGCGTGGAGCGGAGGGGACACATGCTATACCAGATCTTGATGTGAGGGATGGGCCCCTTCAGCTGTACGAGGGCCATCCAGGAGGGGAGGCCAGGCCAAGCACACCCTGAAATGATGAGAAACAACTGCCATTTAGGTGGTGATTAGAGGGTGGAGATAAAAGGCCAATAGAGCTCCTAATGGTAAGCTGCTACTGGGAGCTGCTACTGCAAGAGGGGTTTGTGAGAAGGAGTTTTGGGGAGTCAAGGATAATGGATTGGGTAATATATCTTTCTGGTATTTGTTGGATTGGTTTGTGCCTGGCTATGTTGGGATATGGGGCATGGTTGATATCTCCTTATGTTATTGTGGATATGGCCCAGTGTGCCTTTTCTCCTGTTGTGTCACCTGCAGTGAGTGGGTTTATTACTTCTTTTGTTCCCCCCTGTGGTTGGCCATACTATATCATTTATGGGGTCCATAGAAATAGGTAATAAGACCTGCATGAGTTTCACTATATGTTTTCTGCTGATGGCTGCCTCTTTTTTGTTGAGCCATGTAGTTAGCAAAACAACAGACACAAACTAAAATAGTAGCGAGGTGGGTACAAAGAAAACTTTGAATATGGAAAAAAATCTTTGTATCCACCAGCTATGAGTCTGAACAGTGTATCTGTGTCAACTTAATTGTAACTCCAGTATTACTGCAACTAGGAGAAATAATTAAGTGATGGTAAATAAACATAGGTTGAGACAAGAATCCATAAACAAGTGCACACTAAAAAAAGTACAATTTAAGATTGGTGTGGTGAAAACTATTACAGAATTCCATTATATCCTTGTGCATACATAGACCCCAGGAATGCCTGCAGCACTGCATACATGTAATGCAAATAAGTACCTAAAAAATAAGAATGAGATACAATGGAAGTAAATCCTTCTAAAATGATGAAAGACTTGCTTTAAATACAGAAATAAGACTCAGGATTAATAATGAGATTTTAACTATTAATCTAAATCTCCAGATTTCTGTGCTTAGAACAGCCCCTTAATGTTGTGGGTTTATGTATATATAGAAATACTGGGTCCAACTCTAAGTTATATTAGCACACTGCTTATCCTGCTTTTGCATTATAAAGGAATCCAAATACCATCTGAATGGATGATTTCTGAAGTTAATAAGGCTTGTATAACAGCCTCACTCTTTAGACCAACCAATAAACTTAATCTTTTTCTGGAATTATTAAAATTCCTGACATCCTCACTGCATAAGGGAAGGTCTGCAGCACAGCAGAGAAGGAGTGAACCAGAGACAGTTTTGAGACCTTCATCCCTCAATATAACAACAGACCAATAATTAGGTCTCTTAGCTTGTCTACTTTCTTGATTTTTCAATAGAATAAATCAGATTCATTTAATTAACAGAAACTGGGATTCACAGGTATTTGGATTTTATCTTATTTATATCACACTTAAAAAACAAAGGATTATGGAGCCAATAAATAAGGAAATGTTGGAGCTTCAAAGTACTTCTTTGCTTTGCAAATGACCTAGAGGGCAACATATCGTTCAAAATCATAAGTGAGGTAGACCTGTTCTTGCTGAAAGTTTTCTGATCTTCTAGTCATTCTTCAGAAAGCTTCACAAATGGAAAATAGTGGAATCAGTGCCAGGGCAGGTTTAGTTTTACAAAGATAAATAGGTATTCCATGATTTCTTACAGCTTACCATGCTACCTGAGAAAGCAGTTCAGAAGACTTCAACACATTTTCTAGTTTACACAATTTATTTTAGCTACTGACTACAACTTTATCATATTTAAATGTAGTAATTGTACTGTGACCTCAATCAATATAACAGTTTGACTTCACTGATCTAAGATAAAGTGAACATTGATCTACTGTGTAGTAGTAATTCCACAGAAGAACAGGAAACTGCAACAGGAAAATCTTATTCAATATACTCCAGAACTTACACCACAAAGGCATTAGAGTTTTCCTACATAGCAGGAAAAGTGTCAGGAAATGCTGTACTGAAGAATGCAGTTTATCACCTCTTTCTTACAGAGACACACTTGCCAAGTCCACTGTTTTGGTGACAAGTTGTCACATTAATACATGTTTCACAGTTCCACATTCTTAAAATCAATCGTACAGTACTGGAGCTGACAAGTATATCAGCACAAAGAAAAGTCCAATTGGGTTGTAGATTCTGAAAGCAAATGTTATCTCTAACCTTCCCATTCAAACAGACAAGTTGCCACCTTATTCTATGTCACATATTGCCCCTTATTAAAGGGTTCTGAGTTCTCTGTGTGCAAAATTAGCAAAGTGTGACACAGGATCTGTTCTTCTGTTGTACAGAGGTCCATCCCACTCCAAAGCACCAGAATCTTGACTATTCCTCTGTAAGCTGTAGGGCTTTTTCTTTCCCTACACAAAAATTGGCACTGCACTGTGACACTACAAGGGTTGACCCTGGTGGTGCTTGTTTCTCTTGTTTGAAGGAGTCAGTGTGAACTTTGAGTAACATCCTAAAAACTGTGCAAAAGGAGTGTGTGTGTGTCTATATATATATATATATAGGTCTACAGCACATAAAGGTTTAAAAAGCATTTGTTTTTATGGTTACCATTAGATTGGAGATGTTAACAGCAATCCGTATAGCATTTGCAATCTTATTCTCAGTTATTACTAAGATAATAAACACAAAAAATGCAGAGATATGCAAGAATGTTATCCTATCAACTGTCTTGAAGTGTGATTATCGTACAGCTCAAGTTCTCTAGTCACTTCTCCCAAGGGAAGAACGACTTCTTTCTCTCCATATTCTACTTCCAACTTTGTAGATTACTGTCTCATTTAACTTCACTCTCACCTATCCTTCACTCCTCAAAGGTATTAAAAATAAACAAGACTCACAGTAAAAAAAGAAAATACACTCTTTGAAACACCCCTAAATTTAAGGAAAAAAATGTAACAGTACTTGCTAAGAAGCAGTATGCAAGTGGTGCATTGTATGTAGCTTGAGATGTCCTAAGAGATATGGAATTTTTGCAACATTTGAAAATTATCAATGGATAGTTACTGTCAGCAGGCAGCACTTACCATAATATAAAACCACGGGATTTTAACAAACATTAGAAGGTGACAAAGATACGTGTATATATATTTACTCATATAAAGATACATGCACACATATACAGTTAATAGATAGGTAGGTAGAAAGAGGCCTCATTTCACAAACACAGTCATCCTAAAGTCCTTAGTCATTGCGAAGCACCCAAGATCTCTAGACTATATTTAATATAGGGAAAAAACACACCTCCAAAGACCTCCAGAGGCTGATACACATTACTTATTTTGACTGTCTACCTCTCCATATTGGACATATAAGAAACTGAGGGAAAACATTAGCTATGTGTTCATCTAGATCCAGTCCACCTCTTTTAGGCCAAGGCATCCAACCTCAACAGACTTCAAAAAGAGGCAGGTGACAGCACTGGCAAAGTCCATGCCACCTGCTCCCCTCTGTAGACATCCCAACAATCCTTTTCATGCTTTCCACGTAACTGCTGAGATGTCTGTCCAGCTGCACAAGTAGCAGAAGGGGTCATCACACTCCGGGTTGCACAGCACAGCCTCAGCTAAGCATAAAGGGAATGCCTGAATGCTGGGACAGATACTCTGTGATATAGTAATTCAGATTAGAAAGAACCTTCAGGAAGTCTCCAGTCCAAACTCCTGCTCAAAGCAGGGTCAAAACTGAACACAGATGAGGCATAATGTTTTATTACATTCCTAGAGATCAAAACCCAAAAAACAGCAGTATATTATGGTTTCTGAATCTGAAATCATTTACCTTGAATGTTAGTTCACAATGGTGGCAATTCTTCAAATATGAAGGGTATGTTCAACAGCATGTTTTTCCACAAATAACCACCTCAAGGTTAAATAAAATTTTCAATCTAAGAAATACCATAATCAACAGAATATTATCTCTCAATTATACCTCTTTAAATAAAAAGAAATTAAAGACATAAATACTAAAGCATTTACTTCAAAAAATATTAATATTATTAAGTGTATAAGGTATATAAACCATAGGTATTTCCAAGTATATGCTTTAAAAAAAAAACTTATTTAAAATCAAATGATGAAAGAAAGCCAGTGGGAGAAATAATTAGTGCCAGACTACACATTTGGAAAGGATGTCTTGCATTCCTGCAACAAGAACTGCTCATAAGGGTTTTACAACAACAACAACAAAAAATAAAATTAAAAACTGTCATTCTCAAGCAGTTCTGAAAACATCCCTCTGTAGCCACTAGGCTACGGAGGCAGGCTCCTTTCTTCACAGAATCACAGAATCACAGAATGTTAGGGATTGGAAGGGACCTCGAAAGATCATCTAGTCCAATCCCCCTGCCAGAGCAGGAACCTAAATGACATTCTTTGGGTTAGTGCTTCTTGAATTCCTTTCTACACTGTAAAATAGCATTACTGAGGAAAGTAAAAGTTCCTATGAACCACATTAGCCTCTGAAATGGTGTTTAGGGCACCCTCCCGGACTGGCAGGCGATACTACTTGAATCTTGACAAGCTGAGAAGGGCCTGGAACCCAAACCCTAAATAATGGCTCACGTGGTACAACTATATTATCTAGATACCTATGGGGGGTTTTGTGCACTGTTGTTCTGGTTTTTGATTTTTTTTCTAGAGGTGGGGAAAAGGAGGAGGTGTTAAAACACCAAGGCAGAGAGTAGAGCCCTCACTTAATGCAGGTACAGCTGGTTACTGAGCTTTACAGAGTCTACAGCCCTAGGTGAGCAAGGCAGTACAATGTATTATACTATTATAGTGCAAAAAAGAGCTAATATACAGAAGGTTGAAAGAAGAATGATGGCAGAAGGAGGGAGAGATTTCTTTGTACATTTTACCAATGATCTCCTGATCATGACACCCACTGACAGGTGTGTTAGGCTGGCTAAAAGGCAATACTCCAAGAAGGCAAAGAGCAAGTGCAACTTGTTTTTAGCATTAGACACCCTAAGTTTCAAAAAGGAAATACTTTAGGACTCCCCAGTCAACTTTGCTGCCGATTTTATGACCCTAGACAGTTGTTTTCATTCTGCTAACCATTTTAGCTTCACAGGTTAAAAACAAGAGAGTCGCCAGAAGAACAACTTCCTATGTCTGTAGGGAGTTACCATCTCAGCTTGTGCAAACAAGTGGTCATTAAGGCCATACAGTAATAACGTACTACACACAAATGAGGCTGTAGGGCTTCATCCTCAATATATGAACTCTATATCCCTTTCTATCACGTATAATCTTACATTGCCACTATTTCTCATGTCTTCCCATTTTCAAACCATTTCTGCATTAACTTATGATTTATTAATTCAGAGAAAGCTGAATTCTATGCACAGTAGTTGCTAAAAGGCAATCCCACCACCAGCCCAATTAACCATCAGTTTATCAGATAGCTTCCTGCCGTGCATTGGAACAACTGTCATTCAACTGCCATTTGTTTTGTAATCCTTTTTAGAAACTCAAAAGCTTACAAAACTAGATCCTAAAAATGAAGCACAAAACCAAACTACTCAAGTATTTCTGTTAGAACAAGACTAAAGAACATGGTGGGCAGAAATAGTGGAATAACAAAATCTTTGTTTTGTAGCACTCCAGGCAATAATTTTGGATTTTATTATCACCCAAATTAAAGAAGTTCAAGAGGAATGCCAAGTCACTGGTTTACAATTCAAACCAAAGTATCTTCTCAAATTATTTCTTACTTTTACTCAAACATCGTTTCTTAAGAGTCACAAATTCCAAAAGCAATGCAGATTCTAATAATCTGCATGATTTTATACTCCTTCTTTGAAAGTATAAAAGCACGGGGAGAAACCAAACATTAACAGATAACTTATTACATGCATAAACTAATCAAAGATGAAAATCAAGAAAAGTCTGAACAAGATTGGAAACAAAAAGCAGAAAGCCTTACCTTGAAAGGCAGCTGCATTACGAGATATTAAAAACTTTAACATAGCACTTGATGTTTGAATCACTTGCTCTATATCTTGCTTTGCTGCAGTCTGGTATCTTTCTTCCATCTTTCTGGTACAGCATGTTGGATTTTTAGAAGTGCAAACCTGGAGATCAGCCCCTAGAGAAAGAGATAATTACATTTGTTACTGCAAAACAGAAGTATGTAATATACAAATATATAGAAAACAGTTCCCTTTTTTTTTTAACTTTTTTTTTTCATAGGTATAGATACATAAATACGCAAAGCTTTAAAGACATCTTGTTGTGTTAAACAAAAAAATAGAAGAGGATACTAGCTAAAGTTATGTGGGAAGACTATATTTATTACAGTTAATTAGCGTCACTTATATAATGACATTATTATCATTTCCCGCACTCAGTAATCTTACTCCAGCTGTCAACACTGCTAACTAATCTTGGTAAAATACATCGAACATGCATTGTACAGAATCACAGAATTGTTATGGTTGGAAAAGACCTTTATCAAATCAAATCACTAACCACCAAGGCTGCTACTACACCATATCCTTGTGCACCATCTCTAGATGGCTTCAAAATACATCCGGGGATGGTGATTCAACCATCTTCCTGGGCAGCCTGTTCCAGTCTTTGATAACCTTTTCGGTATAGAACTTTTTCCTAATGACCAACTTAAACCTGCCCTGGCATAACTTGATGCCATTTCCTCTGGTCCTGTCAGTTGTGACTTGTGAGAAGAGACCAACCCCCACCTCTCTATAACTTTCTTTCAGGTAGTTGTAGAGAGTGATAAGGTCTCCACTCAGCCTCCTTTTCTTCAGAGTAAGCAACCCCAGCTCCCTCAGAAGCTCCTGTCCAGACCCCTCTGCAGAGCCTTCCTACCCTCGAGCTCAACCCTTCCTGCTCAATCTGGTGTCATGTGCAAACTTTGTGAGGGTGCACTCGATTCCTGCATCCAGAACATTGAAGATGTTACACAAGACTGGCCCCAAAATTATACAGTCATCCCCCACCTCCACTGAAATAGCCAAATGTAAGACCTTACTACCACACTGCTCCACAGGTACTGACATGCTCGCCGCCAGTTCGCTCAGCGCTCCCGAAGTGTCTCTGTTATGACGCCAGGGCGCGGAGGTCTCGGCGAGTGCCCGTTGGCGCCGTTACGCCTCGTTCCGAGCTGCCGCCGGTGGGGCTGGTCCGCCCGGGCCGCCTCAGCAGCCGCTGACAGGCTGCCGGCCCCTGCTCAGCCGAGCCGCCTTCCCGCCTTTTCCTGGCTTCGAAAAGCGCCAAAAGAGCTCCTTGCCGGCCCTTTTCGCCGCGGTTCCCTCCCCCAGCGCGGACCGACCTGCACCGGGGCTGGTCTTTCATCACCGTACAAGGTGNCATCCAGAACATTGAAGATGTTACACAAGACTGGCCCCAAAATTATACAGTCATCCCCCACCTCCACTGAAATAGCCAAATGTAAGACCTTACTACCACACTGCTCCACAGGTACTGACATGCTCCCAGGCCCCTTTCTAGAAAGCCCAGTTTTATCCCCAACCCCCTTTGAGTCTAAAGGCCTTCCAATGAGCCCTGATAGCTCTTGCCCCCTTGAGACAGGCATTCCCCATCTGTTGGCAGCAGGCCTAGGGTCTTGTAAAGCAGCCCTTGGTAATAAAAGACAAAATTCCACTGGTGGCACCAGCCTCTGAGCCACATCTTAATCAGGTGTGTTTTCCTGTTCCTTTCAGTATTCTTCCTGCCACTGAAGGGACTGAGGAAAACATTACCTGTGCTCCCCATCCTTCAACGTATCACCCCAGTGCCCTAAAGTCCTTTCTAATCACTTTTGGACTTACATCCACAAACTCATCGCTGCCCATCTGCACAACTAGGAGCAGATAGGAATCAGAGGGTCGTACCAGACCCGGGAGCTTCCTGGTGATGTCTCTAATCCGGGCCCCAGGGAGGCAGCACATCCCTGTGGGATGGATCGTATCGGCACATGGGGCCTTCCGGTCCCTTCAAAAGGGGACAATGTGATTGTCCCCTATGGACAATGACCCTCCTTTCTTTATGAACAGAGCAGCCCTAATGCGTGGGGCTGGCTGACTCACCCCAGGCAGCTCCCCAGATGGGCCTTTGCATCCTCACTTGCCTGGCCCTCACATTCCAGAGCCCCACATCTCTTGGGTAAGGGCAACTGGGAAGGTGAGGAAAGCACGGAGGAGCTTCGCCTGAGTCTCTGAGCACGGAACTGTTTCCATTCTCCCTGTCTCTTAGGTCCTCTCCTTCTCCCTGGTGGCAAGAGGGGAGCAGATCCTCTGTTCCAGCTGCTGCCTTTGCCCCAGAATGTGGCTCCCCTAATGTATGTCCCTCTCACACTCCCTGGTGCTCCTCAACCTTCCCAGTTCCTCCCTCGGCTCTGCCACTGGGCTGAGCAGATCCTTCCCCTGCTCACACCGCACATAGAGGTTGTCTCTANTCTCTGTTATGACGCCAGGGCGCGGAGGTCTCGGCGAGTGCCCGTTGGCGCCGTTACGCCTCGTTCCGAGCTGCCGCCGGTGGGGCTGGTCCGCCCGGGCCGCCTCAGCAGCCGCTGACAGGCTGCCGGCCCCTGCTCAGCCGAGCCGCCTTCCCGCCTTTTCCTGGCTTCGAAAAGCGCCAAAAGAGCTCCTTGCCGGCCCTTTTCGCCGCGGTTCCCTCCCCCAGCGCGGACCGACCTGCACCGGGGCTGGTCTTTCATCACCGTACAAGGTGGTGGATGCCCCATTCCTGGAAACATTCAAGATCATGTTGGACTGGACTCTGAGCAACCTGATCTGCTTGATGTCCCTACCAACTCCATCCTGTTTGAGTTGATGTCCCCCCTGCAGGGAGGTTGCACTAGATGACATTTAAAGGCACCTTCCAACAGAAACTGTTCTGTGATTCTGTGATCATACTGAACTGCTGAGCCAGCTCATGTCTGACACTCGCTCTTTTGTAAATCTTGGACTGGAAAGAGCTAACTACTGCTAAATATTACAAACACACCAGTGCAAAGCTGATTCCTGATAGGTTTGTAATGAATATTCTCGTATTAACTTTTATATGGAGCAGTCCTAAATTCCAGTCTAAACTCTCTTACTGTGTCTTTCTTAGATGTCTGACATTCCCATGTATCTGTCACACCAATTAACTATTTCACAAACAGATCAGGAAACGTTCCTAGAAAGGAACACCTTTTCGAATTCTGGGCACACTGAAATCCAAGATGGGCAATTCAGTACCATTATGACAGCTGTCTGCTTCATATGTTTTAATAATTGGAGCATAATCAAGCATGAAAATACCTTATTCACTTTCCTTGTTATCATGTAGTATTTAAGATCTTTTTCACACTGTTAGCTATAAAGAAACAAACATTTCATGAACAAAGAATTTAATATAAAATTTAACAGTCCAATCCAACTTCTGTTCTCACATATGCTGTTTCACTGACAGATACCTCAAGATTTCTAGCAAACAGTGAGAAAATCCTTTTATCTGCTCTGTGGACTAAATTCTGCTACTGTGGTTGTGTGTATATGCATCACTGTTTCTTCATAATAGGTAAAAAGGGAAGATCACGACCAGAGGAAAAGTAAGAAATTCAAAAGTGAAAACGTAAATCCACATTGCCTTTGGCTCTATATTCATTTTCAGCCCTCACACCACCTCTTTCTACTTAACCTTTTATTTCCCTACCACTAAACCTTAAAGATTTAACATTCCTTTTAAATCATTTTTCCTCCTCTTTTTCTCTGATAAGTAATTCTAAGGTAGTATGAATATAGTTACAGGGAAAGGAAGGCCTTGCACATTTTGCGCCCTAAATATTCCATTAGTTATCTTACGTAAATTAAGAGTTTTAAATAATATATTCCAGAAAGCTAAGAAAGGGAAGTTAAGCTACTGAGAGATGGATCAGAGCATTTTGGAAGAATGCAAAATGTTTAAATTCATTATATCAAACTCATGTCCCTTTATCCATGTGTTGGTTGAAGCAATTCTATTGAAGAGATCCCTGGCCCCAAAACTTCACTACAGCTACATAGTGGGAAAAATGTTACTATTTACATACAGCAATCCCAATCCTGAAGCAGGAACTCATTGTGTGATATTTAGACAGGTAGTAAAAGATCCCAAAGATTCCTGAAAAATCACATTTAGAAATGCATGAGACCAGAATGAAATAGGTAAATGATACAGACCATAAAAAAAAGAAAAGAGAGANTTCTGGGAGGGCAATGACCACGAGTTGAGTGAAGATCCGGGAGGGGGGACCAGTTACCCCCATATGAACTCACCTCTGGGCCCGGGAGAGCTCCCAGCGCCCTGCCCGCGCCTCCTTCTCCCCAGACCGCCGAGCTCCGGCCCCTGTGCCCTCTCCGGCTCCGTGCGCAGGG
>VWZK01015342.1:6912-18826 GCA_013396935.1 Baryphthengus martii | reverse complement strand
GTTCCTAGAAAGGAACACCTTTTCGAATTCTGGGCACACTGAAATCCAAGATGGGCAATTCAGTACCATTATGACAGCTGTCTCCTTCATATTTTTTAATAACTGGAGCATAATCAAGCATGAAAATACCTTATTCACTTTCCTTGTTATCATGTAGTATTTAAGATCTTTTTCACACTGTTAGCTATGAAGAAACAAACATTTCATGAACAATGAATTTAATATAAAATTTAACAGTCCAATCCAACTTCTGTTCTCACATATGCTGTTTCACTGACAGATACCTCAAGATTTCTAGCAAACAGTGAGAAAATCCTTTTATCTGCTCTGTGGACTAAATTCTGCTACTGTGGTTGTGTGTATATGCATCACTGTTTCTTCATAATAGGTAAAAAGGGAAGATCACGACCAGAGGAAAAGTAAGAAATTCAAAAGTGAAAACGTAAATCCACATTGCCTTTGGCTCTATATTCACTTTCAGCCCTCACACCACCTCTTTCTACTTAACCTTTTATTTCCCTACCACTAAACCTTAAAGATTTAACATTCCTTTTAAATCATTTTTCCTCCTCTTTTTCTCTGATAAGTAATTCTAAGGTAGTATGAATATAGTTACAGGGAAAGGAAGGCCTTGCACATTTTGCGCCCTAAATATTCCATTAGTTATCTTACGTAAATTAAGAGTTTTAAATAATATATTCCAGAAAGCTAAGAAAGGGAAGTTAAGCTACTGAGAGATGGATCAGAGCATTTTGGAAGAATGCAAAATGTTTAAATTCATTATATCAAACTCATGTCCCTTTATCCATGTGTTGGTTGAAGCAATTCTATTGAAGAGATCCCTGGCCCCAAAACTTCACTACAGCTACATAGTGGGAAAAATGTTACTATTTACATACAGCAATCCCAATCCTGAAGCAGGAACTCATTGTGTGATATTGAGACAGGAAGTAAAAGATCCCAAAGATTCCTGAAAAATCACATTTAGAAATGCATGAGACCAGAATGAAATAGGTAAATGATACAGACCATAAAAAAAAGAAAAGAGAGAGAAAAAAAAAAGAGAGAGAAAAAAAAAAAAAGAGGAATTACCAAACTCCTGGATGAACACTTGTCTCTACATTTAAATTAAATTAAATTTCAATAACAAATAAACAAATATCCCACGCTAACTGCAGATAACATGGTCTCAGATTTGCTGAAGATTTCCTTCTGGCATTGGTGGTTTCCATCTTCACAACTCCTGGTCCCTCCATCCAAAAGTAGATGTGGAAGCAGAATACGTCTGAACCTTCAGAATTAAAAAATACTGAATTTCCCTTAATTTTTAAAGGACCTTTTTGCCTCATGTTTTAGGTCACAAGATACAAGTTTTCAGGCAAAACTAATTCATTTTAGTAAGCAGTGCTGCTCAGGAATTGATATAATTCCACATTTACAAAGACAACAGTTTAAGTCCATATACACAAGAACAATTTACTGCCCCTGGTAAAGACATATGCCTTGAAATAAAATCCACTTCATAGACATAAGCTGCAGTAAAGGAAAAGCAGTAGATACTCTAAGAAATCCTACTACTATACGGAATTCACAAATCTGAGTTTGCCTTCCTGGCAGCATACAAAAGAACATAACCTCTGGATGTGAAAATGAATTAAGGCAAGTGCTATCCCTGTAAATCTCTTTGAAGTGGGTTCCCATAACATTTTAACACACAGTAATTAGTACACCTACAAGTCACAGTCTAGGAAGCTGAACACCTTCACTATCACAACAGAAAGTTAAAACTCTGTTGTACTGCAGGTATTAATCACTGAACTTCTGGGAGTATTAGGAAATTTTATTTCTTAAATGTTATGCTGTTGCTCCAAGATATCTTTTTCCTCACACAGCTTGGTGAATTTGAAGGTTATTTGTCCTCATCATTTATTTAAAAATAGAATTTCCATGTTCTTCAGTATGTACATTCTTAAAATTTACAAACCAAGTAATTTCTCCTGGCCGGCTGCCTTTACAAATCTTTTGCCATGTGAAAACTTTAATATTCCATTCTCCGATATTCCAATTCAGCTAAAGAATTAAAATAAAGATGTGAAATTAAAGTGGTCTACTATATTATCTATTTATCAGCTACTCAAGTATTTATGTTATGTGTGGCAAAGAAAGTGCTTAGTGTCAGTCAGGCCTTAACAAAGTTGCTTGTCTCCAAACATTAACAAGCATCTTAATTTTTATGAGTATTAAAAATGCAGTTCACTAGTGCTCTACAATCTCAGAATCCATATAACTGTCTATATACACCTTCTCTCTTCCATCTCCACTGCATGCCCCAAGCCAGATTTCAGTCCTTTGACCCCATTGACTCTATTCTCCCAGTCCATACCAGCTCTCCAAACTGAGGCCTCTACACTGCTGACCATCCCTGTCTTCCTACAGCATCCCCACATTCCCAGTCCTAGACACCGTGACCCCCACCTCCAAAATACCGAGACTCCTCTCATCTCTCTTTTCCTCACAAAATAATGGAAATAGTCCAAATTACAATAATGCAACTGTTCNGGCTGGCAAGGTGAAATATTTCCCGTGCATTAAAGGCACCCAAAATTAAAAAAAAAAAAAAAAAAGCAGATGTAGAAACTGCTGCATGATGTAAGAGCAATATAACGCAGATCTGCTGCTCTGGATACAGCCTCTCTGCAGAGGGCAATTGCTGCAGAGCACCTAAGACTCAGTAAAAAGTGGAGAATGAGCAGCAGCAGGAATGGACCAAGTCATGGGACCCCAAGGAACCACTTCAGATGCTTGTGCTTAAGGCTGAACATATCTAGGACTTAAAACACGCAAAGCCAGAACATGAACTACACCAAAGTTTCTTTTTCTGCAACCTATAGATGTAGCCGTTATGACACTGGTTTAAATGTTAAATCTTTTTTATCAGGGCAGTGGTGATGGTTTCAGCAAACTTTGGTTTGCTGAAAGAGACAATAGGTTACTTAAAGGAATGGGTCAAGAAATGTAAAGCTATATGACTACTACTTGTTCCAGGTGTGAGTAATGACACATGTATATAAAACCCATTTAACTTCAGATGAAATAGCTCTAATGCAAGAAATGTCTAAGATGACATTGCTTAAGGAAATAAACCAGTGAGTTTCTATTAATCCTTTTAAATCCTCTTGTTCATGATTAGATACATTTGCTATCATACTAAATACTAGCAAAAATATTAGGTATAGTAAATGAAAATTTTAAACTAATGTACTGTTAAACCAGCAAGCAGCAAACTGGACTAATATACCACCCACCTAAAAACAAATTAAAGGAATGATAAATAAGCCTGCAGCAATATTTACTCATCACATCAGAAAGGTCTATGCACAGGTATGACATGCAGTTCTCTCTCGAATTTCATTTTTTTCATTCTCAAAGAGTATATCACAAAAAAATCACCGTACAAGCCAAGCCAAGATATACTCTGTAGTATGCCAACAGCAATACACCTGGGGAACACCAAGAGAAAAAAAAATGTTTATACTGATAGCAATATTCACAGTATTGCATCACAACAGCTTTTTGTCCTATTTGCTTGCTGAACATTATCCTGTGCTCGTAACGATAAACAACTCACTGCCGTCGAAAAAAGGCAGGGAGCTATCTAGTCGTGTAACAGTCACTGGAAAAGAGAGGAACCATGTTATTTCAGACAACGTATTTTTTATTCCCCTATATATGTTCTTTAGGTTCTTTTCTGAAAAGAAAAGGGTTGTTTATTTGAAAATAGATTTTTCTATTTATCCTTTTGTATTGGGTTTGGGTGAGCTGGAGTTAATGTTCCCCAAAGCAGCTCTTGTGGTGCTGTGCTTTGTATTGGGAGGCAGATAAAATGCCTGTGTTGTGGCTGCTGCTGAGCAGCGCTTGCACAGCACCAAGGCTGGCTTTCCAACATCTTTCCCCCTTGCCCAGTGAGATGGGGTGGGCAAGATCCTGGGAAGGGACACAGTCACGACAGCTGACCCAAACTGACCAAAGAGATATTCCACACTGTGTGACGTCAGCTCAAGTATAAAAGGGAGAGAAAAGGAGGAGGAGGTGGGAACAACTGTTTGAGAAGACGCTTCTCCTCCAAGCAACCACTATGCGTACCAGAGCCCTGCTTCCTGGGAAAGGCCAGACCTCGCCTGCTGATGGGAAGCAGAGAATACATCTCTGCTTTGGTTTGCTTTGCTTCGCTTCGTGTGTGCGGCCTTGCTTTTTACTTTTCTGCTCTTCCATTAAACTGCCTTTATTGAACCCACAGGCTCTTTTCATCTCATTCTCTCGACACTTGTCATGCTGAGGAAAGTAGGGGGGAGTGATAGAGCGATTTGGTGGGTACCTGGCACTCAGTCAAGGTCAACCTACCACACCTCTTTAAATTATTTGTGCATACCATTCCTCTTTAATAACCTTCAAACAAATCAGCAGAGAGCTCAAAAAAAAAAATAAAAAAATTAGTGTTTGTTACTGTTTGTCTATTGCTGTCATACTGACAAACCAAGCAATTTTACAGTTCTTTGCAGTACTTGTTTTTCCTTAAAACTCCAATTCTGCTGTTCCATGGAAGTCATTTATCTTCATAAAGAAGTTTCTCTATTTCCCCTTTCTCCCTGTGTAATTTCAGAACTACTATACACTTTAGTTTAGTTGTTACCGTAGTGAAGATTAATTCACTCATGTTAAAACGGGGAAAATGCTGTAGCTGTTTAGCTTCCAGCATTGATTAAACTCAGTGACATTAAATACACACAGAGATATCTTGCTTTTGCCCTGAACCCCTTCCCTGAAAATGTAAAATGTTAAACCATATATCCTTCTGATTGGCTCTAGGCTCTAGATTTCCTGATCAAAACTAGTTTTTCTTCTTTCTGAACTTTGTTTGAGAACATATTTATCACAGGAAGGTAAATACATTTAACTCAATTCTATTCTTAGTGCAGAATAAAAAGAGGAAAGAAAGCATGTCATGTTTTCCTGATGCTACCTTCAGTTCTACGACACCGTTTTGTTTTACTAATTTAAAAGCATTCACATTTTACAGGCCTGAATCAGGCTAGTTAATATACTTTTAAAGTTTGTTTTTCTTTTACTTAAAAAGTAGAGTTCTTGAAACTACAATTTTTCTCAAATTTTACCTAAAAGAGAACAAGCAGAGCACAATTTAGGCACCATGTGATGTGTTATAACTCAAGTTAATGCTGTTTATGATTATTTAAAAGTCATTTCATTTATTGCTTTTCCTATAACCTATATTCCTCATTCTCCTACTGCCTTGAAATGTGTCTCCTTCACAAGTAAACAGTAGCTTTATTTTTTAGAAGCAATGATCTCCTTTTTCCTAAGAGGTTCAGAAAAGCAGATCTTGTACAAAACCTTGTGTCATTTTTCCAATATGTACGACCTTTCAACTACTACATTTTATCTATCAACAAATAGCATGCACAACGTCTGCTGACATGCAGTGCCGTATGTATATAGGCACAGACACACGTAATAGTTGTTTAGTATTAAAATTAAATAACCTAAAGATTAGCTCCATTACCCAAACTGTGCTCAATATTTAAAATAAATGTTAGGCACTACTTAGCTTTCAAACCTCTGCACTTTGCCTCCTGTAAAGCAGAAGCTAATATGAAATTTCATCTAGGCTTATCATGGGCTTTAGAATAGTTTCAAGACGTCATTTAGACTTTCAGCAAAACTCTAAAATAGTAATGAATATTTGTTTATGATTTCCACTGACTCTTCAATATTCTTTTATTCCCTTGATTTTATGGTAAATATTTTTTTAAAGCAGCATCTCTTTAACATGGATATCATTCCCAGCCCTAAGAGATTTTTACTTTATACTTTACGACTGCTAAGCACATGCATATAAAGTACATTTTACTGACCTACTTCTGTTCCAGCTCATTAAACACAGCTGCTTTCAATGGTCAGGAAAAAGTAACCAAATACAACATGCAAAACAACCCAATTGACTAAAACTGGAGTGGTTGCTCAAAATCCAGAGAGTAGCTTTGAAGTTGTCTCTTTACAGAGCTACGCAACAAGGAACAGCTTACGAATTATGTTTCAGAAGGGGGTATGTAAACCTGCAAGTGAAACGGGTCATTCTGTTTCAGTACAACCAGTGGTAAAAAAACCACATAATTCTTTTCTGTGTTTTCACATCTAAAAATCTTCCTGTCTTCCACAAGAATTGTTTTGTTGAGAATCAATTATTTTGAAATACAGTGAGAAAAAAAAAAATTCTGCTCCAGTAAGGAATATTGCCTCTTTTCAGTACCAAATTCTGAAGGCTCTACACTGCAAACCATTTTCATACAAGATCACAAGACAGCAAGAATTGAAATAACTTAGGCTGTAATAAATATATATTAATATAAACAGAGTATATGAAAGGTTTTAGAACTGAGAAAATCTCAACTGGTGTAGAAAATAGAGTTCAGAAAGAATAAAATGTAATTATTCTGAGGTATAAGTTCACTATTTCCATAAGATCTGGAACTGATTTCAAACGTGAGTACATGGTCTCAGCTATACAAATCCGTATTTTCAGTACCTTGAGATAAACAAGTGCTGACACGATGAGGACCTTAATTGCCAGAAGAAGAAAATACCACATGTGGTAAATTTCTGCCTGTCTACTTAGACAAATACTTCCATGAGATCAAATCCAGAGCCTGAAAAATCCCAAAACAGACCTTGAATTGTCATGATAAACAGTCTTTTAAACACCAGCACTGAAATGCCATAGGACCTGGAAGCAGTTGTTCAAACCAGCGGTTTATCGCAAAGCGGATTTGCAACCTGTATCAGACATGAGTCCTCTTCATGTTCACCCTTTAATATCTGTTAACGCATTTTTTGTTGCAAGCACCACTCAAGACTGAGCATTAACCACCATCCTGATGACTGCTGTAAAGTACCTATCTAAATCGAAGGGGCAAGGATCAGCCTCGAGAGCCTGGCCTTGACAGTCCGCACTGTTGAACTATTACCTCACCTCTTTCAGCAGCTCTGTTCGGGTGGCTCAGCATTCCTCTTAATGCAGTGCCCAGCTGCACTTCTAGAGATGGTGCATTCTACATACCGCTTTCAGGGGACATCACAGGCAACGCTGTACTACAGGCTTGGCTCCTTCCTAACGTCTCTAAGATCATCCTCCTACTAGCAAGCACCCCAGCAAGGTACATGGCACAAAATGTGCATTCATGTTACACTGCAATTGCTGCCGGCAGAAAGACGTTTTATTGTTAAGACTGCTTCAATCCTGGGAGAAGGGAACCCTAAAAATCCACAGTGCCTTGGCATTACAAGAGCATCATATTGGATCTGCAGAAGACTCCAGAGCAAACCCCATTGAGTGGAGACGTGGAGCCAGTCCCCTCTACAGGACAGCAGCCTTAAGAGATGTAGAAATGAGCCAATCTATTCCATTTAGCACAAGAACTAAGACTTGGTCTCCTGTCCTCTATTTAGCAGTATGGACATCACCTTTCAGGCCATCACAGCCAGATCAAGCGCTCAGGCTACTGAGCACTGCTGACTTCCTAGAGAAGTTGAAATATGGGAGACACAGATGTAGAAGCTGCTACGCAGTTGAGCCCAGTTTTTGTTGGTTTTAATCTCAAAGTGTTGTAAGAATTGATTCCCAGTGATCATTTTGTGGATCCAGAGATGAAATACTACTTGCATTCAGGAACTAACACACAAAAAAATTGTGTGTTCACACACAAAAAAATTGTATTGTAGGCAACGATCCTTAAAAAATCAGACATGATATAATGAACACAGTAACTGATAAAACAGAGCAAATCACTTTGTCTCTGCCTAAATCCTTTTCCAGAGATCTGAATGTCAGTTAGACAGAGTAATTAGAATTTCCGCTGCTTGCACACACCATAAAAAAAACAAAAAAAATGATTATTTGATTTCAAATAGAACCAAAATCCAAATTACCTGAATGTAAGTCATATTAGAAACCCAAATTAAAATTCAAACATGATCTTGGAGTTGCATCAAAGTAATCTGCTCTGGATTTTACACTGATTTCTATTGTTACTTTAAGCTGAATTAGCAAGAATATTTTAACTTTAATTAAGAAGAGTATTACACACCAACTTTTTCTGAGATTATCTCATCCTTCCAGTATAGTTTGTCTCATTTATTCAATTTTATATGCATAACAATTTTCTATCAAAAAATCCTTGCAATAAAATTTACACTAATCACAGAGTCTTCACTCTTTATGCTTCTTGTTCTCCCAGCTGCACACATGACCTCCTAAAGGTTGCAGAAGCAAAGCCTAGACTGATTCCTAAAAGAAGAAAAAAAAGAAAAATCAAAAACCAAACCTGCTGAGAACTTGGAAAAGTACCTCCAGTTCTTTTCTTCACGCTTCATCAGGAACTATTTGATTCTACAGTTCCAGCAAATGTAACATTTTTCAATAAGCCATGGAATTCAACTTTTTGGTGCAAACAGAAGCCCAACAGTTTGTTCACTGATGTACCTACTAGAAGCACTTTGTCTAGAAGACAGGGGTGACTGGTTTACTGTCCATTCAACTCTGGTGTTCTACATGTTCCGAGAGAAGGTAACCAGGACAGAAATCTTATTTGCAATGAAGAAAACAAGGGGAGCTGAGAGATCCCATTTAATCTGTCTGAGAAATAGGCTGCTGAAAGCAGCTAGAGGCTCTAGCTTTACTAGCATATATGGAGTAAAAGAGCGGAAGTCTTGAAAAAAGTTGTTCAGATTACAATACTAGAAATCGAGCACAGGAAATAGGAATATGTAAAAATAAGTATTTCACAAACTATTCTTTTTTTTTAATAATCCAAGTCTTATAGATCCAGGAAAATAAAATTTAAAGAAACCAAACCTTTGAGAAGTTTTTAATATTCAATTCATGCTTTGAATATTGTTTCATTCTCCATACAATGAAAAGGGTCTTTTAGAATTTTTAATTACTGAGGGTTTTCTGTACAGTCCCAACAACATTGCACTTGTAGCACAGAACTAGACAGGAAAAAAAAAAATATTGTTGCAACTAACTTTTAAAATCAATATGAGAACGATAAATATTTCAAAATAGCATGTGATGGGGCTATATTGAGTCTGTACTATAGTTCACAAATCATTGCTACAAAAGATTGAGCACAAGTAGTCAAGTTCCTTCATTGCTGGAGAATAGCAATAAAAATCTTGGTTTTGTTAGAGATACTCATTTATCTTGATTATTAGCTGCCAATTTCAATACCATGATATCCTGTGTTACATCAATGATAACACAAACTCAAATTTGTGGTTCCCACATCCCTCAAGATCACCTTCACACGTATATCTGGCATTTTGGCATATGATGAGAGAGTTATTTTTGTCCCTCTAAAGATACAAGAACTACATAATTTATAGAATTAGTTTTGCAGATATTATATCGTATCATTTTTTTGAGCTAATATATATTCAAAATATGGACACATATGGCAGTCCCTGAATGAAAGAGAATTACAATATATAAAATTTACTGATACAAGGTTGCTTTGTTTTTTTTTTAATCACTAAGATGTGGAAAAAATACAATTGTGAATGCTACTGTCTTTTATTCTAATATATGCAATGAAAACAAGGGCGATATAAGCCAACTTCTTCCCTGCAATTATATTGACTGTAGAAATAGTCTTCCACTGTATACAAATCCATACACCAACTAACATTCTCACTCTTTTTCCTCATCATCCTCCCTGCCTATTTTCACAAGTGGACACCTACAGAAAGTGTGTATGTGTGCATGCTATGCACAAACACATTTCTAAGTGGCATCAGAAAAGATTTTAAAATATTTTTCACTTCTTGCCTCAAAAGAAGACTTAATATAGAAGATCAGTAGCAAAAGTGCATTATGTTTCCAGCCTACAATTGCCTTTAATCACACTTAAACCTTTCAAAATACTCATTTAGTCTCCATTTTCCTGATATCTCAAATGCTGGATAGATTTTACTGTTGGTAATTATTTGTTTCCTGTACCTCTGAGATCAAAGCTACTCGAAGCAAGAATTCTGATGCTTGTACTCAGCTCTTTGAGGACTGGTGTTTTCCAGGCTGCCCACAGCAATTCAATTCCCTCACAGAATGAGAGGCTTCTGACCACGCAGCTGTACGACACCTCCTGCTGACTGCTGCTTGCCAGGGCAGCAGCAGGGAAAGGAATTCTTTTATTACTCTTATAATTCAAAACTGGCTTTTGCTTCAGGAACAGGAAATACAGAAAAAAAAAAATCAAAAGAAAAAAAAAAAAACCACAGGAGAAGGGAAGGAATCAGAGAGCAGGGCGGAAAAAAACCGCATAAGGTAGGATAGTTCTTTCCTCTTGAGGCAACGTTTCCTCCCTGTCCCCAGTATAGAGGTGAATCTATGGTATCAAAATAAATGACAATGGCAGAGAAAGTGTAATAGTTACACTAGACTACAGAATGAGAAGGTCAAAGATAAACTGATACTGTCTCATTCATACTGATGTTATTCACACAAATAAGGAGCACAATGTATTTAAATCATCGATGAGGTTTTTACTCAGATTTCACTTTCCAGACATCTTCATTTGCACAGTATCTATTTAATCAGGCATTTCAATTAAAGTGTTTATTTTCTTTTTAGTGAAGACAATAATAAAATCTTTAGCTAAGGACAATGTAAGAAGACAATGCATGTTGTCACACATACTGGTAATCTAAATATAATACTTTGATTTGTAAACTGCACACTGAAATATTGTGCTAAGTTTAGGATTATCTGTTATGTTTAAAATTAGTCTCATTAAAAAGCTGTATTTTGAAATGTCTTTTAGAAATAAACATAGTATACCTTGTCTCCGCTTGCAGAGTTAATAAAACCTACAAATAATATCCTAAAATAGAAGAGACTATTGATATTTTAAAGTGAGAGGGATGTTAATTCAGCTTTTGTTGCACTGAGAAGTCATCTTCTACTAGCAAAGCACTGACTCCCATTTACTAGTTAATTTGTCATCTAAACATAAATACGCTTTACAGAAGTGTGTAAAACAAACAAACAAAGCCCACAAAAAAACTCCACACTATTTTCCAACCCTGTATCCCTGACCATGAAAATACCTGCATTTTATTTTTGTGATTAGCACCACTGAAATGAACTGAGTTTCTCATCAGCCTGGAAACAAACCCAAAATGCAAGAAGGTACATCTTATGACATACATGCTTTGCAATGTCATCTACCATCTACTTAAAAAAGACGTTTCATTGTTGATATAAATGGTAGGATGTACTCAAATTGCCTTTAAGACATTACTTTCCTGGGAATTTTATTCAATTGTAGCGACGTGCTGATGTCCAGTAGAGAAAATGTGCAGCCCCAACAGTTGCAGCGATGCAAATCCTTCTCATTTCACACAAGAATAACTCCACCGGTCCAGGACGCAGTTCGGTGGCTCTCCCCTTCCCTCAGGGCTTGCTCTTGCACCGCTGTACCTATGCCTGCCTCCGGACGGCTCTACGGAGGGTTGATACCGTAAAGCAGACATCAGGGTGACTCCCCAGCTCCAGCCGGCTCTCCCTCTTCTGCGCCGCACGCGATACGGCATGGAAGTGGGCGCAGGGGGATTTTCGGCAGGTGTCGGGGTGCTCCAGTTTTTGCACCTCGAGTAGAGAATTTTCTCTCGAGTAAGGAGGCAGTCATCTCCTCCGCTAAAAGAACGACCCCATCAACAGCGATGTCGCTCCCCGGCCGCGGGCGCAGGACGCGGGCATGGGGTGCACGGGGAGCCCTGCGGAGCTGCAGCCCCGCCGCCGGCACCACCCACTAATCGCCGCCGCCGGCACCAAATTCAAAAC
>VWZK01015341.1:198038-210953 GCA_013396935.1 Baryphthengus martii | reverse complement strand
CTCTCTCTCTCTCTTTCTCTCTTTCTTTCCTTCTTCCTTTCTGAAGCTGCTTGGACTAGAGAAAAATTGGTTGATTGAACATTATTTTATAGCAACTAGGATATGAAAAAATAAAACTGAAACAGATTACTGCAGGCTTTTAAAAGTCCTTTTTCCTCCTGCATTCTCTCAGATCTCTAATAGCCATTTTTTATTTTTAGCAAGTGAGCCTGAGCAAATGCTGCCTTACATCAACTTCATTAGATGCACTTCAGTAGCCTCTGCCACCATTGTGAGTTTTAATTCTTAGGCTGTGATTCTATGATGATGCCAGTATGCATTTCATTTTGTACGGTGGGAGATGAATGAAATCTTTCGTGTGCTGAAAGTCAAAACTAACTATTGAGTGGAGCCAGAACTTTACAGCAGAAGTAGTTAGATTACTTTGATATGAATGCACCTAAGTTAAGTGTATGTTTACACATTTTGGTGAATTGGGAGCATTAGTCACTTAAATTTATCAAGCGGAAAAAAAGATTTCCCACTTTCGTCCTTCTAAAAATAGGTACCAAAAAAATCTGTTGGACACATGTGGAAAGACAATATAGCTGTGAAGAGAGTTGAACAAACTGTAGGAATTTCTACCTGCCGAGCGAAAAAATGGCATATTCTGGAAGTATGTGACGTACCCAGTGGGTGTTTTTAAAGGGTGGGTGAGGCTCCTCAGGAACACAGGTCTGTGTATTTTTTTGAGCCTTTCATTTTGTTCCACCTAGTGCAGAATACTGGAATGGCTGTAGGCCCCATCCTCATAGAATATTTGGACAAGCAAAGTCTACTTGTCAAAATGTGCTAATTACTGTAAAACGAATGGAAGGAACAGTGACTAGATGTCTACTAAATTAATGAAAATAGCAGTTGGTTTTGTGAAGGAAAAAGAACTGATGTCAGATGTGTCGATAAACTCTATGACGGCATATGTTGCGAGGCTTTGGTACACTGAGCTGGTAAAAACAGTGTGAATGGAAGCCTGGGTGGCTACATTGATGTTGAGCCCTTGAAGATGCCTTTTAAAGCTTTGTGCTTAGAATGCCAAGCAGTATTTTCTGCCAGAAGAAAACAGCAGTCTAATGGAGGCTAAGGCATGTTCGCTCCTTTCAAATTTGTATTTTCTGTAAGAGCCTGCGAGTCATACTCGCCTTACATAGCGGCTTAGGGAAAACTGAGAACGCTGCGAATCCTTTGCGCTTTGGAATTACTGATTCAATTGACTTCGAAGTGACATAGTAGTATTAAGTTCTTTTTTTCTTTTTCCCTTATTCCCCCCCCTAGTCTTCTTTTGGGAGTACCACAATGACCTCAAGCCACAGCTGTGTGTTAAGTCTTTGCGTTCCTGAGGACTTTAGAACAATACACACTAATGGTCTCACTCCCTGCTCCCTCTCCCTCCTTCCCTCCCTCCTTCCCTCCCTGTCTTTTTTCACACAAGTTCATTTCTAAAGGCGTGTACGCCTCTATATCCTTTGTTTCCATTTATTCTCGCAGAATGAGGACTTTGTTGAAAAACAAAAAATCCCACCCTTACCTTAATCAGACTTCCATTAGATGTTAACCTACTATAACTTAAGAACCACGGTGATCTGCTAAACACAAGAGTCCTATTAGGTAATGTTAGGCTGTTAGACAATGCAAGATGAAACAGTTATGGATCAATGGAGCAAGGTCGGGTAACAATAGGAGGCTTCATTAACAGTTACCCATAATGTGTCTTGAATCTGCCGTATTATCATTTTTTGTACCATTTTCATTTACATAATTTTCTAATAGATTATATTATTGGGCCAATAAAAAGAGTGACTATTCTATCTGCATTATTTGATTTTATGGAACAATATATTATTATTAAAAGTAGCAGACAGAACAAACGATTTTTTTTATTTTTTTTTTTACATGATCTGAATAGACATAGAAGAAAAAGCTGGAGACAAGAGCACAAATCTTTTGCATTGGTTTACATTATGAAGAAATATGCTGCCAAACTTTCTTGCAGCTTTGATTTAACTTTACATTTTAATTTTTTTTCTCCACTCATTCTGACCCCTTTACTTTTTACAGTTCAATACATTGCTACAACTTTATAAAGCAAACATCTTTATTGCTTTAATATGAGGGTAAACTCAGAAATCTAATAGTGTTCAAACCCTGTAAAGCTATCTTTATTTCACAGGTTCCAAACTGAAATTGAGAGATGCAGGGAAGGCGCCAATTGAGTTCGGAACCTCCTGATATGAGGGATGTCAGAGATTTAATTTGTATTCGCAAACATCTCAGGAGACCTTTGCCAGACATGACACTCAAACACACACTTTTTTTTTGGATAGAGATTCTGTGTTTCAAGTACAGTGGCTAAATGCATCCAGCCGTTGTGAAATACGTTTGGTGAAATATAAGTTATGGAACGGCCAAATCCTTCAAAGTTCTTGGGAAAGCTGTTTCCTTCCCTCCTGCAAAAGTCACTCAGGGTTTTGCCAGTCTGCGTACTATGCTCTTATCCTGGCGAAGCTTAGGTTACTGTGTATAGTTCTCTTGGAATTTACAGTATAACGTTGAAAAAGTTAAGAACAGTCATGTTGCTTACTACTCTGTCATTGATGCCTTCAGCTCGGTGGTGTGCAGCTAAGAAGTGTTTGTAGTTCCATGCAACATATGTGTAGATACTATAAAAATATTACTTATGGAGGCTCTGGCTTGCTTTGTGTTTTTCAAGCATGTTTCTGCAACTAATTGATAGTCTTAATTCACAGCCGCACAAACTAAAAGCTGCATCCATGAAACATTGTTGACTTTACTGTGTAGGTAAGTGGAAGGCTTGATGCTACCCATATAGTACAGTCTGGCTACATGTTATTGCTGGCCTATTAATTAAAAGGACCTTGTTAATATATCAGCAGATCCTTACTACAAAAGGCAGCGGTGAAATTCACACAGAGCTAGAAATGCAAGAAGTACTGCTTTTATCTGAGGTGTTCATATAAACCTACATGGAGCCTTGTTGGGGGGAAGTTACTTGGCAGGGTTTATGTGATACGATGTTACATGATTCCGTGTTTCTGTGTATTCCTTAAATACCTCTGGAATAGCATTTCTGTGAGTTTGGGAACTGAAGCAAGTCCAGAAAATGTGTGTAGCATGTTACCCAACAAACACAAAAAGGTGGTCTCACTACTCAGCCTTTGCGCCTTCCCTTCTATGTCATTTAATGCCTCGTGTTTCTCTGCTCTCCATAAAGCCCAAGTGCTAGCTTTATGCTCTTAAGGTTGGTTTCTTTATAAAAGCAGACAGCATTTCCTTTCCTTCCAGGGCAAGAATTCACAGATGTAGGAAAAAAACTGCTCACAAAAGAGACCTTGGGTAAGCACAAAGCATCTTTTTACAGGGGCAAAACAACTTTGTCCCTGATTTCCCCAGTGCAAGGCTGTAGGTTGCTGCTTTTTCTGGACAGGGAGAGAGAACTATGGTTTAGAAGATCATATTTTGCCATGAGAGTTTGTAGGCTGCTTTTATCATTCTCTCTTTCCAACATGTTTTCAGACTGTTTTGCAAGTGACTTTCACACCACTTAGCAGAAGTCGAATCCTATTTTCCTACCCTGGCCCTCTCTTGGCTCCTATTTTAACCCTGCCAAAACTAAAGCTGATGAAATTGTCCTACCTTTCAATCACACTCATTTGAAATTTCCTTCCTAGAATCCTTTCTCTGGTTCCAGCTTGTGCTCTTAGACTTACTTCTCTGCAAGACGTTGCCCAACTGCTGCTCAGCTGATATGTCAGATCCTGTTGCTTATCTACCTCAGTGTTTTCTCTGTGCTGTCTTAAGTGTGTTTTCCCTTTTTCCATTCACACACTCCTCTCTCTTCCATGTGGCTCACGTATATGCAAGAAACATCCAGAAGCAATATTCTGTCATTATCCCATCAGCCTCAAACCACCAATTGTTTTATTGTTAACTTACTTTTGGTGACTGTAGGTCAGTCAGGGCCCTTCTATGCATTTATGGTGTGTAAGAAAAGTGTGCAAGGCTGAAAGTAAACAGGAAAAAAAAAAAAGAGAAAAAAAAAAAAAGTTGTTTCATACGCTCTGTCTTCTCTTCTTGAGGTTTTACCTTCGTAATGGTGTGCACCAGAGAACAGATTCTGTAAACATCTAGAGAGGGAATCAAGAATGACCCAGGCGTGACAATGCTGATGGTTAATACTTAATACCAGTGATGTACCCAGTGTGGAGCAGAGCCTTGAGTAAAAAGGGAGTATATGAAACTAGGCCAAACAGGTGAAAAAAACTTAATCTAACTTTCTTAAAATGCACTCTTTTAATTCCAAGAATTTAGGTAATAATTACTTGTGCCAGAAGGAATGTGCTTCAAAGAAAGTAGTGTCTCATTTTCAAGGGGCTTGTAAACTCTCTAAGTAGCATTGGCAAGTTCTCCTTTCCCTCCAGTTTTCTGTAAGAAGAATTTTGAAAAAGGTAAAATATTTTGTTTGTAATTCCTTTCAGTTGATATAATAGACACAGACATAGATTTTTTTTTTTTCTCTGTGTGAGTGTATGTGTGCATGTGTGTATCAAATCTAAAATAACAGCAGATACGGACCTGAAAAGTCCACTTGATTTGACTGGACCAGCACTTGGTTTATACTGGGCTATTTTATTCCTAAAAACAGTTTGGGATGGATGGAGCTGCAGGCAGGGAAGCAAAAGTAAAGATACAGTCTCACTGATACCTTTTGAATGCTTGGCCTTGGCAATTTTGCAGTTATTTTCAATATCTAGATTTTTTCAGTGTAATATCAGCAAATAGAGAGCATGGTAAAATTAAAGAAGATATTAAATCATAACTCTGGAGACATAAATTCACCTGAGGATCAGATCATAAGATTGTTTGCTTTCTGGCTAGTCTCCAATGGGCTCTTTTCCATATGAAAAAAATCACCATGCAGTTTGGCACAATCTTCAGGTTCAATGGAGAGGGTTCTGTTCCCAGACTGAAATAACCAAAAGAACTAGATACCAGAATTGATGTGCATTTGCAGTATAGGATGGAGAGTTTTACAGTTTTTGTCTCAACTTTTCTTTCCCTGTGCAAGGAATAAATTGCTGGGTTTTGGTAAGAGTTCTAGCAACTTTATAGAGGAAGGAGGGAGGAATGAGACGCTAACCTTAGTATTTGTGACATTATAACCAACGAAACACTAGAAGTGTGTTCTGCTGGTAACTCACATTTCTGCAGCACACATCAGAATCTAATAGACAATATTTGAGATTTTTTAAAAAATGCTAAACAGATACTGTTCTGGTCAAAATTAGAAAAAAAATAAACAAGAAAGTTGCAGACTTCGGAAAGTGATGGAGTCCTGCTCCCTTCCCCCACCTCCCATCAGCAAGCTGATGTTTCCAGCAACTTCAAAAACAGAAGACTTCTCTGTAATCCTAAATGTACATAAGGAACAGATTAAAGTCCTGATTGGCGAAAAAATTTGAGCATATGCTTAAGAACCATTGACTTCAATGGAAGTTAAACATGTCCTCACACACACTTCTTGAACTGGACACTAATAAGGATATTAAAAAGGATCAAGAGGCTGCCCCTCTTCAGGAAATACTGCAAAACTGTCATAGCTGAAAGCTTTTTTCATCATACTCATATTGACTTTCAGCACTACCCTCTTCACTTCATTACCAACCTTCACAAAGAGGAGAAAACAACCCTTTTCTCCATCTAATCTCCTCTCTTCTCCATCTACTCTCCTCTCTTCTTCATGCTACTCTATGCCAGTCTAAGCATTTCTCTGGCTCCAAAAAGGAGAGGAACTACAGACTCTTCACGGTCCACTAGGGTTGCCATTATTTCCAGTATAATGAATGTGGGAGATGGTCAGATGGTACAGTGGATGGTGGCTGAACAGTCCTCCTGAGAGAACTAATTACAACATAATTAATTACATTGCAGTCTAGCTATGCAGTGTTAGGAATGACCGGAAGGACGTAACAACCAGTACAGGTTAAAAGGAAAAAAAGGAAACAAAATTTTGCTAAAAAGTCACACGTAATTTACCTAGAGAAATCTTATTTACAGGGGAAAAGGTCTCCCCCCTCCAAGAGCAATCTGTATTTATATTCTTTTATTAGACAAGTGACAGATGGAGTGAAGTAGCGATGACTAAAAGGCTTGAGTGTGGGCTGATTTCTTTCAGTTCAGCATGACAAAGAGGGTTATGTATATGGTTCGTGAGTGTGGTACTAATTTATTAAATGCTCATTTGGACTTTAAAAAATAGCTTGCCTTCATTAGCAGTCTCAGGAAACAGACTCCATGGTGTAATAAATCTCACTTGTAGGAATTTTGGCCTGATACTCATCTTAAAATACTCTGCATTTTCTTTTTCTGAACCTTGTCTTATGCACTACTACTGTCCTAAGTACTTTGTCCCTCCTCTTCATCATCCAGCTTTAGAATTCAATCCTTATGCATCCTTATACACAGGATTAGTTAGTTTGAGGATAAGTCTTTGTTCTTATCTTCAAGTCACTCAGTCCAAATTTTTTATTTTCTTAATGAAAATTCTTTCTACAACTGAAGGCCAGAGATGTCTTTGGCAGAGGGCCTATTTAGCATAGTGTTGCTTGTAGAAAATAATTTATGTAAAAGTCCTAAAGCAGTAGAAACATTAAACCTGAATATAGTTTGGAAGCTGAAAACAGACTGTATGTTTCTTTCTGTCCCCCAAATTTTATTAAATTAACTAACATAAATTAGTAACAATGTTTACTGCCAACTCTGTTTACGTGCTTGTTGAAGCATCTTTCTTTCATTCAATTCAGAAAACCCCACAGATTTCCATCCGTGGTTTTGTATTTTCACTGTTTCCTTTCCTGCTCTGTATGTTGTAAAACTAAAATGAGATACCCAGTTTCTCTCCTTTTTTTTTCCAATGGAGTCTACTTATTCATGAACCTGCTTGAAAGTGTTGGATGGCTCAGTATTCACTGTGATAAGCTTGCCAATTTTCTGTGTTCTTATGCAGATATTTTCTTAAAATGTTTGAATTCCCACTTTTCTGTCGAATGGGTTTTCCCATAGTGGGAAGAGGAATGAGAAGGGACCTTCACTCTCCCAGGTTTGATATGAGGTAATGCTGTGCATTTGCTATGTCATCCGTTGTGGTTGCAGAGGTGTGGCACTACCACATAGTTACATTTGCTTGTCTGTCTCAATAGTTCCCCTCTAACATCTAAATGTAAAGTTTTATGACTGCTTAGCACAGCTTTGAACCATCTTAGGATGTATCAGGGTCCAGGCACAGTGAGGCATCCTGGGCTCCTCTGCAGAGCATTGCGACTCAGCACCACTATAGGATGGACGTACTTGTCCTGAGCAGTAGGGCTTGTGTAGCCTTAAAACTTCCTTTAGCATGTACTTGGTAATTTTTTGACTGTTTTGTCTTCCAATCTGTGTCTTAATCTATGACCACTTTTTGATAGCGAAGTAAGATGGATTCATATTTTTTTAAAAATGTATTAAACCAAAAAAATCTTATTCCAAAAGATACTATTTTGAAAGATATATTTTACAATGACTTTATACAAACTTTATGTCTGCTACTAATAAAAAAGAGAATATGCCAAATAGTCCCTAACTGGGCATTTTGCTAAGCTAGTGTTTTATTCATCTTATTATACTAAGGAATTTAAAAGCTAGAAAAGCTGGCATTAAACTGAAAGGGCAATGGAAAGTTGGTAGCCTAAACATTTGTTTTGATTCATATGGAAGGAAAGAATTTGGACCAGATGCTTGAAAGAGCTCAGAACCCAGCAGCCCCCATTGTTCTTCATTTAGGTGCCTAAATGGTAACAGTTGGGTGTGCAGCTTTCTTGAAAGCTGATCCTTTTATGTTGAGGCAGCTTTTAGGCTTTAGCCTATCTCTTCTTGGCTGTAGAGCTTTAACTGTAAACATTTTGTTCCAGAATTGTCCCTCATCTATATCCTTCAAGCATTTGATTATAGTTAAGAGCTCTATTGTTAATATTGCAAAGCTGCAACCTGTTCAGTATGTCCTGAGTTTTAAAAATATGTGTTCCTCATACGATTCTCATACTGGGGACCTACTTCTCTGCATCTAGCGCTTTGCTAATACATTTCCAAGGGCTTCAACCCACGTGTGGACTCTCTTAAAAATGCAGTACAGTCATACGCTTTTGTTTGCTTTAGGCTGGCAATCCTGTAAAAAGTAACATCTTAAAGAAACTTTCTTCTACAAAGTAAGCTCCCAGTTCTAGAAAAGTCCTTCAGTGAGATTAGCGTATCAAAATGCTTGCAAATCACTGTGTTTATACTTTAAGGTTCATAGCATACAGATTATCATATATGTCATTGCAGGATTAGGTTAAATCAAGATCAAAAAGGGCATCTAGTGACCCTTTTTATAGTTTAAAATAAAACCAAAAAGATAGTAAAATTTAGCTCTTGATTTTACAGGAATTCTATATACACATGCACACACGTTCTCACACACAAATACAAATACAGTAAAAATACCATTTTGGTTTTTATTGTGCTGTGGCTATAGAAGATATATATTTGGTTCAAAAGCGCCTTTAGCCTTCATTCTTGGGTTACGAGTTTTTAAAATTTAGATATAATTACTGAAAGGAAAGGCCTATTACTGGTCTTAGAAGACTTAATTTTTAATATATAAGCCACTATACTACCCTGCATCCAAAAAGTACAGAAAACGAATGTCTCAGAAATAAGCCACTGCAAAAAAAATCAAGGAGGAAAAAGTTGAGCTTCCAACTCTGCCATAGACTTCTTGTATGACTTTGTCTACTGGAACACTGTCCAGAAGCACCCAAGCAGTCACCAGTGCTAGAAGTTAGCACACACACGTCAGCATCATGATTTTGCCAGGAAAGCAGCCCCTTCTATGAAGCAAGTACGTTATTTTGGGCAAATCACCCCGACTGTACTCCCTTCAGGAGTCCCTGTATAGACTACTTTCATATCCTTTAGAGTAATTTCAATAACCTTTACACAGTGCTGTAGTTATTCCACATTTCAGATCTTCTGTCTGTAAAATGGGCAAAGCTGTCTTACAGTTCCTTGTGTATAAACCATTCAGGATGTCAAGCTAGACTGGGGAATTGATGGAATCAAAATGCGATGATAATTCCAGTTCCTAAATGCTGGGTGAATTACCAATCAAGGTATTTTTGAGCAGGTATATGCCTCCAAAGAATAAGTAACACTTTTATTTTACCATCTTAAATAGAGGCATTTTTACCATTTTCATGATTTTTTGAGCCAATTATTGGCAGATGTGCTTTAGCCAACCATATGTATAGAGGTGATGTACAGATATATTTCTCTGCCTCAACAAGTATTCCAGCTTCTTTCCAAATGGTGTGTTTGTTTGGCTGATGCACGACCTCAGCCAGATATTTTTCTGAAATTGAATCCAGATCAAATGGAATGCCCTGCTGACTGGCTGGATCTCAGTGCTTCCCTTGATCAATGTTCCTCACCCTTACAGAAAACGGGCAGTTGTCAGATTATCTGGGATTTTTACTGCAGGTCCCTGTATGTTATCCATACATCTATTTTACCTTCTTTGACAGATGCACATGTCACATCCAGTTAGCGTTTGAAGTCTAGAGCAACATAAATTTGGTACTATATTGCTCTAGAATATTTTATTTATTTATTTTCACAGCGACACCATGCAGCTCTCAGAGTAAACCTTAAAGCACTGCAAACCTACCATGTGCTGAAAACCCTGTGCCTTTTCCTCCTGATCAAACTCCTGACTGAGTTTGATCAGCCATATTGTACAATTTGTATTGGGTCTTACTGAAGTTTCATATCTGCTTTCCTATTTTATTACTCCAATGTAAAATTGTCCTCTGTCTTGTTCCATATCATCAGGAGCTATTGCCATGTTGTGAATCGTCTCTGCAGAATTAAGAATTTTTCTTTTATCTTGAGGTTTAACTGGAAGAGATTGGACACGCATTTTTTTTCTTGTCTATCACTCACTGACTTCTTGCCAGGAGATATTCAACAGTCTGGCTCCTTTTGCTGTGTTTTTGAGTCTAAATGTAGGCCATCAATATACCTGGATATTTTTTCAGTACAGTGGTTATTACGTTTCTGTACAGAGCTCTCGGAAATTGTGTGAAGGGTGCTATAAAAATGTACAGATTAGAGTGGAGTGGATTAAATAGGACTGTATTTCTGGAGTGCACCTCACCCCTTACTATGAGTTTTCATAGTGTGGTTAGAGCCAGCCTGTACTGCATGAAAATTTTTTTGTGATGTCCATTTAACCAATAAATCTGTCATCGCTGACTGGTCTCCATTTCCTCTGAAATAAACAAATCACTATTAGGTTCTTTGAAGCAGCAGACTGCCAGGAAACACAAAAGTCACTTTTGCTTCATCCACGGAGATAAAGTAGTTAGTAAGTGGAAATGAGCTGCAACTGAAGGAGCCTCAGTGTTCTCACACCTGCTAGAAAGTACAGTAGATTTCTACACTGCAGGAATTCAAACAAACCTCAGATTACTGCATTCAGTGAAAGTGAGCTTGCCTAGCCAAGAAATGAATCGCAGGCCCTTAGAAACTATTTAAAGAAAGTCAGTTTCACAGGGACAGAGGAAATTTGAAAGAGTCCAGGAAGCTCTTCTAGGTCCGTGACATCTATTGAGTTAGCTGTTGTTTGCCTGGTGCCATATTTCTGGCCTCCACACTTCTCTGGCTTCCTTTTTGAACTAGATGGTCTTCTCCTTGCTGCACTCGATGTTTCGTTCCACAGAGTACTTCTCTATTCCTTGCCTGCCTTTAGCACCAAGTATTTTCACATGTAAGTTTGCATCTGCTTTTTCTTTACTCTTGTGCTGGGATTTATGTCATTGCAATCTCTGTTTCCCAACAGTCTGTGGCTTAATTCTTCCCTTTTACCTCTTTTCAATGTGAAAAATGAGTCTTGAAAAGCTAGTAAAGTCCCTAATTCATTCTAGTTGTTCTCTGCTGAACTGCTTCCACTGCTGGAAAAGATGGAAGTTAAACTTCTGACAGGCGAGAGTAGTTGTGAAGGGCAAAAAAATCTTGGGTTTAGGTTCTGTAACTTTTTTTAGTTTAGCTAATATAGTTTACTTCTTCATAAAAGTGAAGGGAAGTGTTCCTGTTAAAAACTTGCAGGTTTTTGCAGCAAAGTAGCTTTAAGCTTTCTTTCTAATAAAAACTGACTTTTGACTTTTACAAATGTCTGTGAGTATGAAGACTACAAGAAACTGCTAATGGAAGCTCAACTCGTGACAGGAACAATCAATAACAGAAGAAAGATGATTTTTTTTTGTAGGAAACTCTAATGAATCTTCATTAGGGGTGGACCCCTGGCCCAGCAAAATCTAATAAGATTTTTTAAATGGGACAGTTTTACAACATAGTTTATAAATAGTGTTGAAAAACCTTTCATATTTCTTTATTCATCCCATCTTTTATGCTTGTTTCTAAATAATTTGATGCTTGTTAAGAGTTATAACATCAGTATTTCCAAGGACATTTTTCATTGTTGGAAAACAGTGTTATTACAGTTTCAGTAAAAGTTCTATCTTGGATTTGGATCCACAGCCAGTAAATTTTTTTTTGCCTTTAGTCCTATAAATAGAATATTGAATCTGTTCTTATCCAGATCCTTTTAAGTGACTTATTTTCAGGCTCGTGCTAACATTCCACTCTGTTTTTTATTGCTAGCAAATTTAATACTTCACATTTTGAACTCATGATAATGTAGAAACTGTTCTTGTAATTACCACAAGCATAAACACAGGCTTTAGTGTTATATACTCTCCCAACCATTATTCTAACCCCTGTAATCAGATTGTCCTCTGCTGCTTTGTGTATATACTGTATTTGAAAAGTTAATATGGACTTTTAAAAAAATGTAGGTTTTTACCAGTAGTCACTTAAGAGGACATTCCTGCGTCCGTCACTTTCCCAACATGGACTGGGTGTTTGCATGCTCCCAGCACAGTGCTGAAGGGTCTCCGTCTTCCTTGGTGGGAAGATAACTAGAGGTTTGAAGGGAACTGAGGAGAAAGTGTTGTGTGGAGCCGGGGAGATGTGCTTCCCCGCACACTGTCCTGAGCCAGCAGCTTGCTCCATCGCACCCTCTCGTGTGAGGGTGGGATGGGGCTCCCTTCTTCCCTTTCTTTTTTATTCTTTGGGCTTATAATTGATTGCAGTGGTGATGGGGAGATACGTAAACATACCCATGGTACAACGGTATAAAACTAAACCAAAAGGAGTATGGCACTTGCTGTGGTGCCAGATGCTAGATCTAATTTGGAAAACTTCTGGAAATAACTTGGGGCTCCAGTTGACAATATATATTTCCTGGCTCACGTTTAATCCCACATAAGTGGTGTTTTTGTCAATAACAGAACAAAAGTGAGGAAAAGAAAGGCATGTATCTGTCTGCCATATGTATGACAGTTCAAGTCCTACAAAATGCACTACTTGTTTATAAAACTGGGATTAGTTTCCAAATTACGTTTGCCAAAATATCCTGAAATGAATCCATGCACACTCTGAAAAAGTGCTTAGAGATAATTTTTCAAATGTGATTTTGGGAGCTTCAAGTCCCAAAAAGGCACATTTATTGCAACTACATAACTTTTTGGGTCCTGATGTATCACAGACATAATCTGTGATCATTAGAAACAAATAATTAAATGGTGGGAAGAATCAAGAGAGAACCAGAGAGGTTATAAAAGTTGAATTTGCTGAAAATACTATATTCCAAATCTAGCTAGGGGGAATGTAGAAATATGGAGTAGAAAGTACCAAGTCTGGTCGTGCCTTATCTTTTTTTTTTTTTTT